>JAGKTI010018955.1:0-17321 GCA_018397915.1 Birgus latro | reverse complement strand
AGAGAGAGAGAGAGAGAGAGAGAGAGAGAGAGAGAGAGAGAGAGAGATAGCCATCATCATTTTTGTATTTCAGTGTTAATGGTTGTGATGAAAGCTACCAAAGCAATGGAGTGTCAGTATGACCCCCCAACTGGTCGATGAAATAATAAGAAAAAAAAGGAAAAAAACCCGACTCAAGAGATGAATTATTCTTAAAAGTTCATGGAAATGAATATTTTTTCTGCACAGGAAAACATTCTTGAAAACTGTATTTCTTGATTATATCATATTTTTATTGTCGTGTAAAAATATGCTGATTGATGCTTGGCACTTTAACTATTTTTCATTTCTTTGTAGATAGAAGTAGATTCAGAGAAAAACCTCTGATCAGATCATTTACATACATTTTCTATGCTGAATAAGATAGAATTTAGAAAATGCCTGGCACCTGAGCGTCGTTTTTCATTTCCTTATTTTTTTATAACCAGCCAGGAAAGGATGATTCACTGGAAAAAAATCCAATGATCTTAATATCTTATGAGGAAGAATCGATCCATCCATCATTCTGTCCTCTGAACCAATAAAGAGTGTAGGGATCCGGGGCTAGGCTACTAAGTTCCGACATTTCAGAAGAGACTGACCAGTCACACTCTTTGCTTTGTGATATTATGTGAGCATTAAATCCCAGCGCCTTAACGTGCTGAACCATCAGGAGTAATTTTGTTATATGGTTACATCCGAGCATAGCAAACAGTTTCCTGCGTTACAGTAAATCATTTGTCTGGCCATACAGTGCGGAGTCACTTGACGGCAGAATTACACTGATTATGAGGATGTTGTGGTAAATTAGGTGAGAGATAAGACAGGGAGGAAGAAAGGAAGGAAGGAAACGAGCAGAGATTGTTAAGTATTTGATAGAAAGAAAAGAGCATGAGGGATGATTTTATAAAGAAACACCCAATAAAAATGCCAGGAAACAAGCATCGTTTTATCTTTTTTTTTCCTCCCTTTAAAACATGTAACTGCATTTGAATGCTTTTTTTTTGAGAATACCAAAAGGCCGAGAGACTTAAAAAAAAAAAATTCATTCCAAAGGAAGATTTTAATTTCGAAATGGTTGACACGGTATCCCCCCTCTTCTTCCCTTCCCTCCCCTCGTTCTCCCCCTTTCCTTTCCTCACCAGTACCTTCCATCACCTTCCTCTGAATCGCCTCCTTCCCTTCCCTCCTGACACCCCCTTCATCTCCCTGCATCCCCTTTCTCCCACCTCCCCTTCTTTGCCTTTCCTTCACCCTCCCCTCCAGCTCTTCCCCCCTACCCCTCCTCCCACGCTCTCCTTCTCCTTTCTTCCCAACCCTTTCCCTCTCTCTATCCCTCCTCCTTCCCTCTCCTTATCTCCCCATCTCTTTTTGTTTCCATCCTTCCCCTTCCCCTGCAACACTTTCCCTCCTCTCACACACCCTTCCTTTGCAAGAGGTCACAACAGTTCATTCTTGTATATACTGTTTCTCTCTTGCACCTATTGTTTGACAAACACCATCAACTTCTGTAGTAGTGTTGTCTCCCCTACTCCACGATGCTCTCGCAATCGCATTTAATATTTTTTCGTGAGTATAGGCCTTATTTGATATTTCTCCCCTACTTGTCAACAGGCAATTCGCTTACTTTCCATAAAGAAAACGGAGAGTCACTATTAAATGTATCTCCTGAGCTACAGTAAATAAATTTGAATGGTGGTAGACAGGCATAAAAGTTTTGACCAAATAATGGAGGTAATATAAAGTCCTGGAAAGCATGAAAAGAGGAAAGAGTGAATATTGATGAAATGCAGTTTAAGTCTAAGCCACTGAAGCCATATTCACTGTCCGTCAGCTTCAGGAGAAATATACAGGAAAGAAGAGGAAGCTGTACACTGTTTCTGTGAATATGGAGAAGGCCTTTGACAAAGTCCCTAGGGAGATGGTGGTTGGGCAATGTGAAAGAATTGGATCGAGGAGTGGCTGGTTAAAGTGATTATTGCTCTGTATGAGGGTGCTCGCACCCAGGTGAGAGTGTATGGAGGTTTTTTAAGTGATGAGTATTCCATGAATGTTGGCGTGCATTAGCTGTCAATCTTAGGCCCCTCATTGTCATGGTGCTTCCAGCTCTTTCATGTAACTTCAGAAATAGACTCCCATGGAAGCTGTTAGGCTATATGCTGATATTTTGGTGCTGACTGCAGAGAATGAGAGGGTGGTGGATGGAATATTTAGGAAGTGGAGAGACGGAATGGGGCACAATGTTTTGAGAGTAAATGTGAATAAAACAAAAAGTGTTAGTATCAAAAGCTTGTGGCGGTACCATCAAAACAGAGGGGGTGTGGCCATGTGCGGCTTACCACTAGGGTGTGGGAAGTAACTGCATTTAGTGTAGTGTACAGTATGCGATTAGTGGGTGCATAACAGATGCAGTGTATTATAGGCAGGTTACGAAATAATGCTGATTTCGTGTACGAGGTGTGTAGGGGAGAGCATGAAGAGATGGAGAGGTGGGAAAAGACTGATCTTGCTGGAGAGTTTCTGGAGTGTGTGGAGGAATTTTATTTGGAGAACGTCCAACCCCAGTTTGAATATGGGAACAGAAGGACGAAAAACGATGATGATGATGATGATGATGATGATGATGATCAACACGATATGTACTGTAGATGGGGCTAGAGCTAGCTCTGTGGCTAGGACAAGGAATGGTTAGACGAAGTTCAGGGAGATGTTACCTCTCTTCACGTTGAGAGAGTATTCCTTTCATGATAAGGGGTCCTTCATACGCAGCATGTATTAGGAGTATAATGGTGACCAAAGGCTTGATCTTGCTGGAGAGTCTCTAGAGTGTGTGGAAGAGTTTTATTTGGGGGACATGATATGTGCTGGAGATGAGGTCGGAGCTAGCTCTTTGGCTAGGATAAGGAGTGGTTGGACGAAGCTCAGGGAGCAGTTACCTCTCTTCACAGTGAAAGGGTTCTCCCTCCATGCTAAGGAGTCCTTGTATGAAGCATGTATTAGGAGTGTAATGCTGTACGTTAATAATACCTGGACATTATAGGAAGAGTATATTGTAGCCTCAAAAGCACAGAGATGATAATGATCAGATGGATGTGAACAGCGCCCTTGAATGACAGACCTGGATGGATTAGGATTGTGAATGAAGAGCTGAGAGGAAGGATGGTACTTGAATGTATTAATGTTGTGGCTAGATGGGGTAGACTGAGATGTTTTACGAATGTTGAGAGAATGGAATCTGGCAAGTGGACAAAGTAGCAGAATGTGACCTCAAGTGTAAGGGACTGATTGGAGAGGCTGCTAGAGATCGAGCAACATGTCAGGCCGCCATTATGTCACAAGACCGACATATGCAAGCATGTTGGAACCTTTATAAATGAATGAACGAACAAACGAATCACAAATATGACTGCCAGGTGGTTTTATGAAGAAAGATAAAATGAAAAATACCTGGATGGGGGAGAAGTATTATTGATTTTTTCTGGCCTAATTCATATCCCCTCAGTTAAACTCTTCTCTTTACCAATAGGTTCTCCTCAGCTATATAAAATCATATGACAATTGCAGGAACATAGGACTAGTAGTAGGAAGAATTTCACGTGTGCTTTCCCGAGTCCGCCAACCGTTTTCAAAGCTATCAACTACATAAAATCGTCTAGCGAAAGCAGAAACACACACGAAGATGCTATTTGAGTTGGTCTGTTTGTACTTGCAGTCCGCTTAAACTCTATCACAAAAACTTCTCTCCTTCAGTGCTAACATATTCACGCCGGGGAAGTATTCTTTATTTCATTCTTGGTACTTCCGCAAAGACGAACGCTATGCCACAAAACGAGGAAACAAGCACAGTTATACCAGACGCGAGAGCTTCCCTCCAGTTAATTGCCTTAAGGTAGTGTGGTGTGGGAGGGTCATTTTGTGTGGAACGGTGTGGGAGGATGGTTGGATGTGTAGTGCAGTGTGGTGTGGTTTTGTTAATGTCTATCCAGGAGTGAATACTTCACGTCTGAGTCATACAGATTGAACGCTTCTACAGATGCTCTCACGTCCAAAAACGGTAACATCCAAACCACTTATCAGTCATCACATCAGAGAACATCGAAGTTAGGCTTTACCAGAACATTTAATTATATGGAAACGGCCTACGTTCTTACAGCATTATCCATGAAAAAAGAAAGGGAAAATATTTGATGCAGGACTTTCAGGACCCTTCGTTTAATGCACTTGGGTTAATGCCTCAAGGTACGGTGTGGTGTGCTGTGTGATGTGTTTGGTGTGGTGTTGCTTCGCTTATACGAATAATCTTTAGTGACAGACAGGCGGACAATGCAACTCCGAGGAATGCTCTCCCGTCTAAAATTCAGTTCCCTGGGCGCGTTTTGAACTGCTGACATGGTTGCCACTCGACCAGACTACTCTACCACCAGGCCACTGAGCTCATTGAGAGAGTGACCATAAGGTACGTAAGAACCCCTAGTACTCTGAAGACCCTTTTTTTTCTTGCTATCAGTAAACCATTTTAAAGTAGTTTGGCGATAACAACAACAAAATAACAGAACAGGGAGATCTTTCCAGCCAGTACACAGAATGCAGTATGTGCATATTTTGATCCAAATCGCATGAAGCTATCATGAAATAACATTCGCCATGAAACTGGAGCATGACCCATGAATTTTGAACTTTGCTCTGCACCAAAATCGAGTCTTACTTTCCAGACCCACACACAATTTTTGAAAGTGAGTTTTGATCCAAAAAGATATCAGTAATTCACGAGATACTATATTAATATACCGGGACAAATATGAATCCATATAAGCAAATGCAGATAAATACGTAGAGACTGACTCGATCACAACAGCACAGTTTTCGAAGTTGCGAATAATTCATCATTGGACTGACAGGGTGAATATCATCATGACTAAAATAATGGACACTCGTTGCCAAGGTTCTCTGTCAGTTATCCTTGATGGGGTAAACTGAAGATGAACAAAGAAAACTGAAAAATAAAACTACACTACATAAGCTCACTCAGCAGCAGAACACTCATTAAAGGCCCGGTCACACAGTCACGAAAATCATCATGATAGCGCTAATAACAGCAGTTGTAGCATTATTGTGACGCATCCTCGTGGTCTGTCGTGACGTATCGTTACTGTCCTAGCACATTCTTGGACCATCTTGAAAAGATGTTCTTGCAAAAAAAAAAAAAAAACGTAGAACTCGACGAATTTTGTACCCAACATAGATAGCACTGTCATGACGTTATCGTGACATGTGTAGGTCTATCATGACGCTATCGTTATCGTCCTTGGTCCATCGTGACGTAATCGTGAAGGAAAAACCGCTTCGACTGCATCACGACAGCGCTATGACGGTCATGACAACGTCGCAAAAGACTCAAGTTTGCGTCACGACATAGCTAATATTTCTGTTAGTTGTTTGACAGTTCAGAATAATGCGTCACAATGGACCTGAGAATGCATCACGTTAACGCTGCGTGTACGGCGCATGCGTCATGACAGACCTAAAAATATGTCACGATAGCGTCATGACAGAGCTAGTAGAAGGAGCGTCGGCTACGACTTGGCACTGCGCTGGCAAACGTGGCAGAGCAGCACCGTCGCACCAACGGCCTGTTCAGTGCTCATCAGTCCACGGTTGCCTTTGTGCTGTTCACGCTCTATATACTATATAATAAGTATACGGCCCCAAGGCCGTAAAGGTGAGGGAAAGGGGAAGGGTAAAGGGCAAGGGAAAAGGAGTGCGAGTGGGGAAGCCCTCTGCACTCCTCTCCAACCTACCCCACCAGCATCTCCTCCCCACCGCGACGAAGGCGATGATGGGGACAATGAGGGCGACTGTAATGTGAGGTGGAATTGGGAAGATGGGAGTGCTTTTGCTCCCATCATTCATCCCTTCACTGAGGAGGGGCACGCTGGCTGCACAGATCAAGGTATACACCCTGGCTCCACCAGGCTGGATTTTTCCACCTGTTCTTTGGTGAAGGTTTTGTGGAGGAGATTGTGGAGCAAATAAACTGCTTTGCAAGCAGCCAGCGCCGTAAGAGTAACGACTGGGCACAATGAGCAGGCATTCCCTCATATATGATTACCCTGTCTCCCTGGTAGAGATGTTCGTATTTTTTGCCCAGGTTCTTTTGATGGGTATTTTACGTAAAAACAGACTTCTGTCATACTGGACTACGGACCCTCTCATGCAGACACCTATCTTTGGCAAGATCATGAGCTGTAATCGGTTTCAGCAAATTCTCAGCCGCCTCCACTTTTTCGATGCTGATGATCTTGCAAATGCAACTAACACTGATAAGATGAGGAGAATTAGGCTGGTTTGTGATTACCTACGGCAAACATTCCATTCCTCATTTTATCCCTATAGAGATCTTGTCATAGATGAGAGTCTCGTGTTGTGGAGAAGCAATATTTCTTGTCAGCAGTATATACCTAGCAAAAGGCACCGTTTTGGCTTCAAGATCTTTGCTATGTGTGACCGTAGGACTGGTTATGTGCAAAACATAGTCTTGTACACTGGTGCACAGACAGACATAATAGAAGATCGGGGTATTGGACTGTCTGGAGCAGTTGTAAAGACTATGATAGATGAGTACCTTCATCGTGGTCATGTCCTCTACCTGGATAACTGGTACACTAGCCCTATTCTCGATCGTTATCTACACCTGCATGACATGGGAGTCCGTGGTATCATCAAGGTGAACCAGCGTCACATGGTCAAGGTGGGGCGGAAACTGGACAAAAATGAGGTGGTCTTCTTCAAGGCTAACAACATCCTAGCAACAGTGTGGAACCACAACAGAGAAGTCTGCCTCCTGTCCATGGTTCACCGCCCCTTGATGCACCGCACAGACTCCGTGGATTACCGCAGCGAGAGGAGGCACCGCATCTGGAAACCTGAGTGTCTGCTCGATTACATCAACATGAGGCTGGTGGACCAGTCAGACTCCATGATATCGAGTGTAGAGTGCGCCAGGACCACGATGAAGTGGTACAAGAAGCTCTTTTTTTCACCTGCTCGATATAACTGCCCTCAATTGCCACCACCTGCATGCCATGACAACAGGAGTGCAGGAAACCTTTGAAGGATTTGTGAAGGAGCTTGGCCGGGAGATTATAGCCCAGGATGCGGTCGAGAGAACACAGCAACGCCCACGCACAGCCCCTACTGCCCAAACTCCCCTGAGAATTTCAGTGCACTACTTTGCCACTCCTATCCCTCCCCCAGCCAAACAGACCTAGGCCTCAACGTAGGTGTCATGTTTGTTCAAATTCAAGAGTAAGACCCACCACCCAGAGAAAAGACACCCGATAAGAGTGCGTTGAGTGTGACGTGGGTCTGTGCATTCTCCCTTGATTTAGGGAATATTACACCTTGATGCACTTCTGATATGGTGTGATTGCGATATGACGCTCATTCGCATGAAAATATGCGAGATTCAGATGCTCAGTGTAATAATAAGGCATGTGTAATAAATGAGGCATGTATATATGTAAATAGCTGTATAAAGTGGAAACGGGTGTAATGTAAGTGGAAAAGTAATATGTAAGTGGATAAATAGAATCTAAGTCGAAACATTCCTAACGAGTGTGTAAAGATGCAATATTCTGACGCTCAGTGTAATAAATAAGGCATGTATATGTGTAAATAGTAGTATATAGTTGAAACGGGTGTAATGTAAGTGGAGAAGTATACTGGAAGTGGAGAAATAAAATATAAGTTGAAACACGAGTGGCAGCGAGTGCGCTTCGTACGTGATTATGTGCTACAATCACGCTAAATATCATTGTAAGGAATGTAAGTAGGTGAAAACATTTACATTGGGTGAAAAATGGTATAATGTCATCGAAACAATAATATGAAAGTATAACAAATGTAATGTATGTTGAAAGAAGAGTCATAGCGAGTGCGCTGAATATGCAAATATACGATATCATTATGCTAAATATCATCGTAATGAATGTAAACAGCTGAATACATTTACATAAAGTGAAAATATGGTAAAATGTTATTGAAACAGTATTATGCAAGTAGAAAGAATGATATGTTTCTCGAAACAAGAAACTTAGGGACTCACGTGTGACGAATGTGACCACACTCACTATGCTCGTGCAATGGAACAATGCTTATTTTTCCTATATATCTCATTGAAAACCATTATATTGTTGTTGTGATTGTTTATTAGTTCCAAATCAATAAATGTAGACCTATTGTTTGTTGTTTCTCCCAAAATTACCTATCATAGAAAACGTGAGAGCCAGACACGTCAGTGACAGAATACGATATCTGCGCCAGGGGGGCTTACCTGTTCCAACCACTTATGGACCCAGGTAACCACTTTCTTGGTGATTATCCATTGTTTCTCAACAAAAGCGGATGTTTTAGTCAAAAAATTTTTCCCCCAAAATTACTCAGGACTGGGAGGTATCGGAGGGGAGAAATCGGTTGGGACGTGACGGGTTAATGTACGGCACATATTCATCTGACAGGAATTATTTCCGCCTGTGGGCGACACCTGTGACGCTATCGTGACACCTTCATGACACCATCAAGACTGTCGTGCTCATTGTGGCTTTGGCACGACGGGAAAATGATGGTTAAAATTAAAGAACCCGCCAATCATGACTTGCTTGTTGAGCTATCGTGATTTGATCGTGACGATCTTATGACCATCATGACCAGGATGCGGTCGAGAGAACACAGCAACGCCCACGCACAGCGCCTACTGCCCAAACTCCCCTGAGAATTTCAGAGCACTACTTTGCCACTCCTATCCCTCCCCAGCCAAACAGACCTAGCCTCAACGTAGGTGTCATGTATGTTCAAATTCAAGAGTAAGACCCACCACTCAGAGAAAAGACACCCGATAAGAGTGCATTGAGTGTGACGTGGGTCTGTGCATTCACCCTTGATTTAGGGTGTTGTTCAGCTATCGTAACAGATGAAAATGTGATCAAATATCACGATAGCACCAATAATTTGATAAGTAGCGCTATCATGATGATTATCATGACTGTGTGACCAGAGCTTAAGTGAATTTC
Source organism: Birgus latro (assembly GCA_018397915.1). NCBI lineage: Eukaryota > Metazoa > Arthropoda > Malacostraca > Decapoda > Coenobitidae > Birgus > Birgus latro. The sequence goes on along the minus strand of JAGKTI010018955.1, from coordinate 8,235 downwards.
CTAATTAAAAAAAAAAAAAGGTCCCAGTACCAGGTAGCTCCACTCCGACTCTTCTGCATAATAATATTCACTTCAAATACCAGTCATAATTCTAGAGTTTTATAAAAGCATGAATAAAATGCTAACTGTGTAAACTTCTGCAGCTGCTTTTCCCGCCGAGTCCCACCGACGTACAATGCACATCACTACTTTTTTCCACGGACAGACCCACCGACGTTCATCATACGTCACTCAATTACAAGGCCCACTGTGTGCTCATTTTTCAACATTCGCATGTGATTTTTGGTAGGCATATGTGGGAGACCTTCCTCTATCTACTGTCAAGCAGAGATACTGCCTGGCCCCACCTAACCCCTCCTCCTGCCCTCCCCCCACACTGGGCAATTCACCTGTTAGCAGTAACCTGGCCAGTATAGGTATGTTGCCCCACGGTCTCTCCAATAACGAAATTCACGGTGGAAGTGATTCCTGAGGTGGAGGACAAAGAAACAAATAAGCTAGAGGTATAAATAAACAGAAGTGATGAGGTGGTAATGTCATAAAGGAAGGTGCCATATGCTGGGGTTTTGGGTGAGTGAACAATGCTTTTAACACCTATATTATTGTGTGAAAACCAATATAGACTTGTACTACACATAAATTCGTACCAAATAAATAAATAAATACGTAGTTTAAAGTGGCTTGAATTAGTTAGCCCTTCCATAGTTCGTTTTCTTTAGCCAAGTACCCTGAAAAAGAAGGAAAATGTAAGGCTAAATGACACCTGTATCAACATTTTTAACCTCAGGAGGGCGATTTCTCTATGAATTTTCGATGTTTCTCACCAAAAGCGGAGGTTTGAGCCAACAACAACAAAAAAATTGAAATTCGGTTGGGATCTGGGGGTAGGCTGGATAAAAAAAAAAACTGGTCGGGACTGGGCGGGTTAATGTTCTGGATGCCATGAAACTCGGAAAAAAATAAGAAATCGAGAAAAAGATGTGAATGGAGACAGACAGACAGACAGAGGTTCACTTAAGCAAGAAGATAGTGAGCCTAGGTCCACATAAAAAAAGGGATATCCGAGAAAAGCACGAGAAAATTCCGGACAGGAAGCATCCAAAGGAGGAAGGTCAGACCGTATGTCGAGGAAAATTTCGCATAAGCAAGGTTGTTTTCGACTGGCCTAGAAGGCAAGACGTACAATCTGCATACGAAAGGCTGTGTGTGTGTGTGTGTGTGTGTGTGTGTGTGTGTGTGTGTCTAGGTGTATCTGTGCCTCTGATTTGACTAGGCAACTGGACTACAGTCTCTTCACGATGGACTGAGCGTCGTATTCCAGATGGCATAGGAGGCTTAGTACCTTTCATTAGCACTTGATTTGGCACACCCTTTGGCATTTTCTTGTATGTTATTTGTAACGTTTTAATGTCAGCCTTGTTTGCATCGGTAACATACAAGAGGGTTGTTGCGAGTAATATGTGGAATATTCTACAGAAAAGGCGATACGATATCTCCAACATCTTTTTGAAAGCACCCTAAAGGGAGGCTAGTGATAGGGCGTACAGCAGTAACGAGTCCATCACACTCACTGAGCCTGGAAACTTCTTGTTAGTTTCAATCTTATCAACTACTGACGGCTTTAATCAGTTGACATTTCCAGCTGGAGCGGCTAGACATAGCTTTAGGTACAAGAGGCCTCTCAAAAACTAAAGAAAAACGTTTGGTAACAGTAGCTATAAACCAAACTGAACGTCATCCAAATGCAAGGATTAACGTTAAATAAAGGAACGTCTTTAATATAGCTCTCTCAACATTACAGGCGATGTTGTTTAGCTTATGAAAGATCTCCAGTATGAAGGGGTTAATGAATGCTCAGTCTCATCCTATTCTGAATAAAATCATCCGGATATAGCAAGCGTGAGACGAAAAAGACATTCTCAAGCTAACTGAGCTAATGACCTTAGCTTAACCCATTTGAGCCCAGCGTCCTCAGTATAGGGCGGAGGTGGGCATTTTCAAAACTTGATAAAGAAGGGAACCCCGGGGTGGGGACCTATGAGCTTCCCGACAACGAGCCGATAGGCGGAGGGCGGTACGCTGAGTACCGTTCCAGCAAAATCCCTCGCGCAGGAACTCTGGGAGCTAATGGGTAAAGTACAGTGAGTGAGGGGCCGACAGCGAGTGAAAAAAAAAAAAAGTGGGGAAAATGGTATTTATAACTCCGAGAGAGAAATGATTGGGCCGTGGGGATATGTAACGGGGTGGGGGTGGGTGTTTATAGGGGGTGTTGTTGGGGGGGGGGGGGGGTGTTGTGGATATATGGGTGGGTTTCGTGGGCGAGGTGGTGTGAGTATTGGTTTAGGTTATTGTCCTATCTCAACCAAAAGTTCGCCCATACTTCCGTTGCAGCCCTGATGATGGAGATGGTACACGAATTATTTCTGTTTTAGCATAAAGATTTACATAACAGATGGATATGAGCAGGACACTCCCTGGCATTAGTAGGAATGAGAAACATGGAAAGCAGGGAACAATGATAGTACCTGTATATCTGTTTGTACCAGTCTCATGGTTCACTGTAGGCTGGTCTACTGTAAGATCGGTGTCGCTTCAGTATATCGTTAAAAGGGGGGACTCTACGTTTTCTGAGAGAGAATAAATTCATTTCATTGAACCTCTCGAAGTATGGTTTGTTCATCAGCGAAGGGGTTAATTAGTTGGCCCTGCGTTGTACAGCTTCGAGTTCCACCATATCTTTGACCAGATATGGTGCCCAAAACTGAGCCCCAAGCTTTAGGTGTAGCCTAACTATGCTTTTGTATGGAGGGATAGCAATTTGGGGGTTTTATATGTAAAATGACTTTTGATAAATCCTATAGCTTTGTTGGCCTTAACTACGGCAAGGTTACAGTGACTGGAAAATGTGAAATTATCTGAAATTATTGTCCCTAATTCTACAGGTTGTGAGGACTTGCTAATTATCTGGCCTTACAGTCAATAGTCGTGCTTTGTGTCTTTCGTCCAGCATTCAAGTACCTGGCATTACTCGTACTTATACTGAATGGCATTTGCAATTTTTCTGTTAATTCACCAATTTTGTTAAGGTCATTTTGAAGGCTAATTCTGTTCTCTTCTGTTAAAACAGTATTACTAATTTTTGTGTCATCCATGAATTTATAAATGAAGTTGTTTAGCCTTACCTTGATATCTTTAATATACATTTTGAATACAAATGGTTCCAACACTGATCGCTGAGAAACACTACTAGTCACGGGAACCCAATATGACTCGACTCCGTTTATGACGACACTTTGTTTTCTGTCAGTTACCTATCTACCTATCCATCCATGAATGTTTCTGACGATTCCTATTAATCTTACCTTTCTCACTAATTTATTTTATGGTTGTTTCTGAAAGGCTTTCTGGAAATATAAAAAGATTATATCGAAGGACACGATACTATCATTAGTTGTAAAAAGCTTATCATAAAACTCGATTAGATTTGTAAGGCATGATATCCGAGACTTAATGCCGTGCTGTCTGTTACTGATTAAGTTATTAGATTGCAGGCATTCACCTATTCTGTCTCTTATTAATGATTCAAGGATTTTCCCGAGAGAGAGAGAGAAAATTACATAGAGACCCAGCCAATAATCTTCCTCAACCGTCACTGTACCTTCCCACACCCTCTCTAATCACCCACCGTCACCCCAACCTTCCCTCCCAATCCCCCATCGTCACTCCAACCTTCCCTCTCAATCCTCCACCGTTATGTCAGCCTTCCTTCCTAATCAATCCTCCTTCCCTCTAATCCTTACTGATATCCTTACCTCCCCATCCCCGAATCCCCTTTCGGCTTCACCCTCCACCCCAAGGCATCAACACACATACATGGCAAGATCAGCGACAACATAGCGCTTTAACTCGTTCAACGTTATGACGTATATTTATGCTTCTACCATCTGACTCTTTTACTTGGCCTTGGGATTATCATTCATAGTGGGGGATATTGATAGAGATGACTTGTAATCCTTTCCCTACAAAATATTTCCCCACGGTTGATTAAAAACATCTACCGGTTGCAAGAATAACATATAAAATGTCATCAGCTGAAGTGGTTAACTCATTTAAAATTATTACATTTTTTTGTTTCATGTTTGTGTTGATTAAAAAAAATTCTGTCGGTTGCAGGAATAAAATAAAAAAAATCTTCAGCTGAAATGGTGAACTCATTTAAAATTATTACTTTTTTTTTTTTTATGTCTGCCACTTCCAGATCGCAATATTCATCTTCTTGAAGATCTTTATTAATAAAGAAATCAGTGAAGGCTATATTTTTAACTTCTCCATTTCGAAGTTTCTCCTATGGTAAGTAAAACAGTCTGAAAGCAGCGACAATAATATACCAAGCAAAATTACTGACAGTGTAAATGTTAATAATTCATCTCATAATGCAATCTCGGGTTTAATGAAGGTTGAAACTTCTCTAAGCTAATTAAAATGAGCTGCAGATACTAATAATATGGTGGAATGGCGGGCAGGTTAATAACTTCCAGTCAGTGTTTCATATTTCATTAGGGAAATAATTAACTTTAGAAGGAATACGGTTAGATATGAAAGAAAAATAGTTAAATGGGAAGGAAGAGAACAACAGTGTCAGGGAAATATCACTTTCACTTTAGAACGACTGTATCTGCCTTAGAAAAGGCCTTTCGTAGTGAAGGGGTTTATTAAGGCTGAATGCAACCCGATTTCGAAAACTATCCTTTGTCAGCTAACTGACAGAATAAAACAGTAACTCCATAAATATGATGGCGAAAGTTCTTCCGGTAATGTAAGGTTAACGATGACTATGTGCGACACCGCCAATTTCAAAAATTCCAGTAAGCTTAAATACACCAACTTGACACAGCGAACCTATGGAGTAGCACAAAACAAGTCTGGTGTTTCTATATAATGTTTCCAGTTACCAGTAAAATTGTATGTAGGAGACAAGGACCGGGTGAATGGAGAGCGAGTAGGTGGTTGCCGTACAACGTTTCCATTTACATGTACGATCATATCCAGCGCTACGGCAATCAGAAAATATAGTAAGGGTAGAAAAGAAAGGTCAATTGTGTAAGAGAAAGTGTTATACTGTACTGGAACAGAAAACGAGTGTGTGTGCTTTACATACAGTATTTCCAATTACCATTACAAATATCAGTTGTGTTCAACACACAGTTCCTGGAATAAAAGGCTGAACAGTGATTGCAACTGGCAGAGAATACAGTGCCAAATATGACTGCTACAAGCACAACGACACTACATCCATACTCGCAGATTAATAATCAATGCTTCATCAACAACAAGAACTACAACAATAATATCTCAATCATCAAGAACAATCACTCCATCAACGAAATCACTTTCACAACAGTCTATAAATATGAATCTGCATACCAACAATCACTTCACCATCAACAGCAACAACAATCACACCATCACCGACAAAAATCATTCCATCAACAACAAATCAAACAACAGCGATTCCTCGACGACAATCATCATCAGTAACAAAGCAACTCCACCGACTATGACCACCTCCACAACCACAATCTCTCCATCCCCAACAACAATGATCCCGTCCAGCAACAACATTCAGCAACTAGAGGGGCACTCACTGGAGCACATCTCTCCGACAAAGGAAACGTGAATTCAAAACTACTCTTCGTTAGGTTTTCTCATCACTGACTAGGGTTTCGCAAAAAGTGTTTTCCGGATCCAGAATCTGTAATACGATTCGGATCGGTCCCAAAAGTTAATCGATTGTTCCCTGAGACATGGGCTGTCTACCCACCAAACGTGCTAAAAAAAAAAAAGGGGGGGGCGTGAAAACATACTCTCCTTGTTGGACAGAATAGCAACAGCAATCACTCCATCATAACACTGTTCCTCTGAACTGTCTGCTTGCATCCCTCCACCTCTACGACGGGCACGTAGTACCCGTCTAGCAACAAACTCTCATCCCTTTTCTGTCCAACTCTCTAATGCAAGAGTTAACCGTTACTCCCAGTCCTTCATTTATGTAACTGGTCAACTCTGGAACTGTCTTCCTCTGTCTGTATTTCCTACTTCCTATGATCTCCAGTCTTTCAAACGCAGTGTGTCCAGGCATCTCGAATTGAACGGATCTTGAATTTGGCTCTCTTTTGTATTGTTTTTGCTTTTTCTTGGAAGGAACAGTATGCAGGCCTGTGGCCTTTGGTTCCTTCTTCCTTGCATAAAAAAAAAAAAATCCCTTCATCACCATCAGTAATGACTTCTCCAGGAATTACACTTACTTCATCAAAAACCAGAGGGGCACTGCGTGGAGCGTATCTCTCCGACAAGGACAATGTAATTTCCAAACCACTCTTCATAATGGGTTAGGTTTTCTCATCATCTATTAGGGTTTGGTAAAAAGTATTTTCCGGATCCAGAATCTGTAATACGGTTCGGATCGGTCCCAAAAGTTAATCGATTGTTACCTGGGACACAAACAAACAAAATCAGGGGTGAAACATACTATACTTGTCGGAGAGAACAAACAGACAGACAGACAGGGGTGAAAACTGGAGGGGCACTCAGTGGAGCGTCTCTCTCCGGGAAGGGCAACGTAATTTCCAAACTACTGTTGATAATGGGTTAGGTTTTCTCATCACTGATTAGGGTTTAGCAAAAAAGTGTTTTCCGGATTCATAATCTGTAATGCGTTTCGAATCGGTCCGAAATGTTAATATATTGTTTACAAGAACATGGGCTATCTACTCACCAAATTTGGTCCAAATCTCTCTTTTAATTTTTAAGCAATCCTGCTAACAGACAAAAAGACAAAAATCGGTCTCAAAAGTTAATCGATTGTTCCCTGGGACATGGGCTATCTACCCACCAAATTTGGTCCAAATCTCTCTTTTAGTTCTTGAGCAATCCTGATAACAGTCGAACAAACGCACAAACAAACAGGGATGAAACCATACTCTCCATGTCGGAGTGAACAATCAGCAACAGTACCAGTCACTTCATCACCACCACCAACAATCAAATCAACAACAGCTCATATACCTCTCCAGTCATATGACGTGTTTTAATTTTTTTCTTAAATTTATGCAGACGATTATAATCAGCCTAGGAAATGCTTTTCAGTCTGGAAGAGTTAGATATATTCTTCATTAACCCCTTCATTACAAGAAATATTAGATATAGCCTTCATTATCCCATTCACTTCAAGATGTCGTCCCTAAGTAGAACAAATTCTTCGAATGCTAGCAATAATAAACTGAACTAATCGGCCATCGCAGAAATGGGTCAATTGTTTTATAAGTACAGTAACACAATTCGGTCCATAGATTCAAAAGAAATAATTACTGCTGATGTTTTTTTGTGAAGTGCCTTGGTAATATGCACCTCTGAACGCATACACTTAGGGGAGTATTCAATGTGTCTTCCGAGACTGCGTACCTCCTCCTCCTTAGTGACTCATTCTGCACGTATCATGGCAAAGCAGGGCCGTAATTTCTGGGGGGGCTACGGGGGCTATAGCCCCCCAATGTTTTTTATATATTAATTTGTCAAAACTTCAGCGAAAATTGAGGGCTTATAAGGCTGAACTTGAAAATAAAAAGGAAAAACTTGGAGTAGTTTTGCTGAAAATTCAAACAATTCTACGTGTGTTTGATCAAATATTTCTAAGTTTGATCCAAACTGATCATAAACTAAATCATAATAGTACTTAGACTTTGATTATTTTATCATTTCCAAAAGAATAAAGGCGGATGGTATAATATTTCAACCTGAATTCTACCGTAGGCGTGAAAGAACAGTCTTGGTAAAGGTACAGCATAGTGCAACAAAAACATAAAATGGCCAAATTATTAAACTAATTCATAGAGTGAGTTGAAAGTTCTGACTGGCAGAAAGTGAAGCCTTTTATTTAAAAACCCACCTCCATCACTATACATACATGCCTCACTAAACATCAACTTTAGGTAGAATCAACTGAAAAATATCGGATGGTCTGAAACTTAAATGCTTCGATTTAATCTTAAGTTTGTACTGTAATACGGAGGTATATACATTTGGTCTAGCCCAAAAAAAATTCCGTTGAAAATTTCGGGCCTGCAAATTGTTATTCTTTTGTAAGTTACTGACGCAAAATATGTTTTTATAAACCCAATGGAAGGTGAAGCTGTTATATGCAAAATATATCATTCTGAAGCAGGTGCTAAGAAGTCT
>JAGKTI010018954.1:0-17322 GCA_018397915.1 Birgus latro | reverse complement strand
TGATGGCATTGTGTGAAACAAAGATGAAAGGGTGTGAAGTGGAGGAGTGGCAGGGTGCAAAGGGTGTAAGGTCAGGCATGATTGGGCGAGGAAGATGCAAGGAAGGAGTTGCTTTGTTGATGAATGAGGTTTGGCAGAGTGGAATGATAGATTACAAATGTGTCAGCTCGAGATGTATGTATGTCAAGTTCAAGTTTGAGAAGGTGGAAGTGGCAGTGATTGTACCATATGCACCATGTGATGACAAGAGTGAGAGAGAGAAAGGTTTTGGGGTGAGCTGGATGAGGCAGTGGGAGAAATGGGTGACATGAATGGAAGAGTAGGTACTGGTCTTGAGGATGACATACTGGGTTCTAGTGGAGTACCCGAAGAAAATGCTGTTGGGAAGCGGCTGAAGGATATATGTCAGGTTGTGCATTTGTAACTCGTATTTCAAACACAAAGATGCACATAAATATACACGGTATAGAGAGAACGGGGATCATGTTGAAAGGGGCCTGGTTGATTACGTGCTCATAGAGAAGTTGATGCTGGGAATGGTTGCTGATACAAGGGCCGTGAGAGGACAATGTGGAAGTCTGTCAGATCATATGATGCAAGATTAGGCTGAGAGGAGTGAGGTGGACTAGGAGAGAGAGGAGCATTCAGGGAGAAAGACTGAAAGTTGAGAAGCTGAGGATCAAAGAAATGGCTGATGAATACAGGACCAAAGTAGAGGAGGAGTTGGAATCAGTGAACTGGAATGAAATGGATTTGGACAGCCTGTGGAACACATATAAGGATTGCTTTGTTAGGAATGCTAAAGTGGTGTATGGTGTGGCAAGAGTAACAACAAAGAAGAAAGTTATGGCATGGTGAGATGAAGAGGTTAAGAGAGCAGTGGAGGAAAAGAGGAAGAAGCGGCTAGGGTGGTTACAGAACAGGGGTTCAATTGAAACAAGAACTGAATATATTGAAAGCAAGAAGTACATAAAGAGACTAGTGATGAGGAAAAAGGAGGAGGTAAATGATGATCTAGGAAGAAAAATGAATGCAGATTACTCTCAAAATAGAGGTCATTCTGGAAAGAGGTGCAGAAATGTAGAAGTGACAGTGGAAAGAAATGTGAAAGTGTGAAGGATGTAAGTGGCAGATTATTAACCCATGGGGATGAAGTAGGTAGATTATTAACTCGTGGGGATGAAGTAAGTAGATAAATAAGTAGATTATTAACCCATGGGGATGAAGTAAGGACCAGATGGAAAGAATATTTTGAACGCCTGATGAATGGGAATAGAGAGAGCAGAGCGGTTGTAAACATGATGGATTTTGGGAGTGTGCAGAGAAGGAGTGCGGTGCCAGGACACATGACACTCGCACAGTTGAAGAACTTTGTGAAGCGGCTGAAAAGTTAGAAAGCAGCTGAGGTTGATGAGGTGCGTGCAGAGATGATTAAGTGTAGTGGAGAGAGCGGAATGTAGTGCTTGTTGGAGACATGTAAGAAGGCATGGATGAGTGAAACTTTGCCAGCAGAGTGGCAAAAGGCTGTGATTGTACACCAGTACAAAAAGAAAGGCGAGCGAAGTGAGTGCAAGAATTATCGTGGCATAAGTTTATTGAGTGTTGTAGGGGAGCTATATGGAAGAATATTATAGAGAAAGTAAGAGAGATGTCAGAAGTCCTAGTGAGTGATGAACAGGGTGGCTTTAGGAGTGGCAGAGGATGTGTGGATAAAATATTTGCAGTGACACATAGTGGAAAAGGCTTGTGAGAAGAACTATAAGGTGTTTATGGCATTTATGGATCTGGAAGAAGTATACAACAAAGTAGACAGATAAGGATTGTGGAAGGTTTTGCGCATGTACAGTGCAGATGGTAAGCTGCTAGGTGCCATCAAGAGATTTTATGGTGGTAGTGTGGCATGTGTGAAGGTAAATGGCCATCTAAGTGAATGGTTCATGATCAGCGTGGGTATGTGACAAGGTTGTGTGATGCCCCCATGGTTGTTCAGTATACAGCATATATGAATGGGGTGATGAAGGAAGTAAAAACACGAGTAATGGAGAGAGGGATGGCGTTTGGTAATGAATAGTGATGGATGGAATATCTCAAATTTGTTGTATGCTGATGATGGATTGCTACTTGCAAGTACCAGACAGGAGCTTGTTAGACTAGTGCAGAGTTTTGCTGATGTGAAGGTAAATAGCCATCTAAGTGAGTGGTTCATGATCAGTGTGGGTATGCGACAAGGTTGTGTGATGTCCCCATGGTTGTTCAGTATACAGTATATATGAATGGGGTGATGAAGGAAAAACACGAGTAATGGAGAGAGGGATGGCTTTTGGTAATGAATGGTGATGGATGGAATATCTCAAATTTGTTGTATGTTGATGATGCAGTGCTACTTGCAAATACCAGACAGGAGCTTGTTAGACTAGTGCAGAGTTTTGCTGATGTCTGTGAGCATCATGCCTTGAGAGTAAATGTAGAAAAAAGTAAAGTGATGATTATCAAGAGAGAAGGTGACTCCCAGTGTGATGTTTCCATGAATGGAGAGAGACGGGAATTGGTGAGAGAGTTCAAATACCTGGGTACAGCAATAGAAAAGAGAGGAAATTGTGCAAAAGAAGTGGAGTGTAGAGTGACAAGGAAGGAAATTAGCTGGTGCTATGAAGGCCTTGATAAGAGACAGAGGTTTGAGTGTTGTAGCTGCGCAAGACTTACATGAGTGTTAGAGCCAGCTTTAACATATGGATGTGAGACTATGGTGCAGCATGAAAATGAAAAGTCAGGAGTGAGAGCAGTGGAGATGGAACTGCTGAGGAATGTATGTGGAGTACAGAGAGTGGATAGGATACAAAATAATGTGATTCTTGAAAGATGCGGAATAAAAAAGTCTTTGGTCACCAGAATTGAAGAGAGTGTACTGAGATGGTATTGTCATGTGGAGGGAATGGATAATGATGGAGTGGTGAAAAAGGTATATCTGAGCAAATTTGAAGGAGGGAGGGGGTGAGGTAGGCCAAGGAGAAGGCGGAGAGATATGGTGGATGAATGTGTCAGGAAGAGAGGTATGGAAGTCGGTGAGGCTAGGGGACTGACAGGAGATCGAGCTGGCTGGATGAATGTTGTGAGAAGAAGTGCATGATTAGGGATTTGGCACCCATTTTTAACATGACAGCGTTCGGAATGGCTCTGTCAGATACGTTGATATGAAGCTACAGAATATGGTGAAAGTTTTTGGCGTATCAGTTAGAGCCAGGATTCCGGGGGTTTGAATGATGAGTGAATGGAGGCATGGCCCATTAGACTGGGCAAACTTGAGCTGTCTGGATGTTGCTACTCCTCACCCTGCCCTAGGGTGGAAAAGGAGGTCCAGATGATGATGGTGATGATTTCTTTGTGACAGCTGCCATGGCTTTTATAATTTGGTGGTAACCAGGTTATTTATTTTATGTTGTGAATTAATAAAAGCAGATTATTGTCTGTCCCCATTAATGTTAATTTAAGAGTGGATAAAGACTTGCAGCACTAATTTATAGCTCATGTATGAAGGGAAGTTACATGTAATTTCTTGATTGCTTTTCAGGTAATGTTGGGCATCAAACGCTTGAAGGACATCATGGCTGGAAAGAAATTCAATAACTCACAGGATGGGAGGCCACAGTCCCACTACGGTGCACATGAGATCCTCATTCCCAGAGAAGGCGGGGAGGGACGGGACCAGTTCACCCCTGTACCAGAGTTCAGAACATTCTCTGGTCCGGGACACTATGGTGGAGGGGATCCTGCTAGATTAAATGTCCCTCCAGATTCTGCAGGACACTATGGCCCTCCACATTACCCCCCGGGAGTTCAGTATGGCCCTATGCCACCACCACAGGCACATGTACATCCTTTAGCACAACAAGGAGGCCAATTTCACCCACCTGGTCAGTATTCAGGTTCACAAGGCCCTTCACCCCCTGGTTCAAAACTCCCTAGTGGCCCTCACCCCTTGCCAGGTCCAGGTCAGGTTCAGTACCATCCTGATGTACTTGCTGTCCAAATCAGGCCTGGTGGGCGAAGTGCAGACGAGCCCATTTACGGCACTTACCAAACATTCCATCCAGAGAGCAGAATGCAACACATCCCAGGCCCACCCATGTCTCTTGGTAACCTTCCACCAAGACCCTTCCTGCCCACTTCAGGTCTTTGTCATCCCCACCCTCAGCGGTCCATGGATGATGGTGATATAACACCTACTAATGAATATGCCAATAATTATGAGGGGGGAGGAACTCTTCCCAGGCCTCGCACAGCCAACAAAATGAGGCCTGTTGCCAAAGTCACAGCAAAGACTCGAGTGGATGTCCATGAGGTTCCACAGTTTATTAAGGATGGCATGAACATAAGTAAGCCACCACAGACTGAGGAGATAGGCATGAAGGAACTGAACTTGAAGACACTAAATCGACAGAACTCAGAGAAGTCTTACAGTGCCGGCCAAGGAACAGGCAGCTCAAACAACACCCCACAGGGAACACCCAAAAAAGTGCCACCTCCTCCCCCGAGACGGTCAAACTCCATCAGTGAGAGCAGCAAGGAGCAACAAGGGCAGGAGGGCACGTACGGGTACTTACGCCGGGGTCTGTCCTATGGTTACATGGGCATCAAGAATAACTTACAGCCAGACGTCACACCGGACTTACCCCCACCTCCTGCCCCCCCTGACAGTGCCAACCACCAGCATCTCCCTGATGACTTCCCTCCACCCCCACCACCCCTCACCTGTGTCACAATGGCCAGTGCCGCACGCATCTCTGCCAGTTCAACGATAACTACGTCCTCTATGACCAGTGACTCACTGGCAACCTCACAGACCTCCACAACTTCAGATGAAGATGTGACAACAGGGTTTCGTCCGAGACGAAATGATTCAAATGCTAGTTTTAAGGTAAGTTTATGTACCTGAATTTGAATTTTTAATCTTAAGGTAAAATTACCTCAGTTTAGGGTGAGGTGCAGTTTCATAAAAAGCATTAGAGAGCAGCCTCAGTCTCTCATATTTAGCCTCTCAGCTGTCTTTTATGTTGGTCTACAGCAAACCAAGAGTGGAGTACCCTCGATCAGGCCCCATTTATTTACCGTTTCTCCAGTTGACTCACTTCTTCCCTGTTGTAGATTTTTGACATTGAGTCAGTCATCCTCCATCATGCCTCATCATTTCAGTTTCTTTTATTTCATACATGACTTCACACTCTTGGATGGGGAAAGCTCTTGTGATTCAGAACGTCTGTCACACAATTCTGTCATCTTCTCTTTGACCACTTCCTTCTTGTTACTCCCCATGCACATGGTAAGCCCTTTCCATCATCCAGTATCTGCTTCCACACGTTTTTTATTACAGTATATCAGTTCGCTCTCTAAGTAGACCATCTCACCCCACAATACTACCTTTTTCCAGTCCCTAGTATTTTGGACCTGTGCTATGTATTCGTCCAGTACAGTCAGAATAAATACACATCTTGCCTGATCAGACACCAGTCTTGCCTTCTGCACACTCTTCAGTGCTCCTAATACTTTTGCCCCTTCTGTCTTCTGGCTTACTTAGGTTCCCTGAGTTTTGTATGCTGCAGTAGTGCAGTATTCGCCCTCTAATACCATACATATTTTACTTCATTCAAAGCTGGGGATACTGATCTTGCATTATTTTTATTTATTTAAATAAGTGTTCAGATAAAGTTGCATCCATTGTGCTGCCTCTACACTTTCCTTTATGGTAAATGGGCATAAGGTAGTGCTCATGTCTTGACTGTCATACTGCATTATTGCACAAATTCTGCCTATCAGAATTCCTTTATTCCCTGAACCTCTTCTCTCTGGAACTCATTCCTCATATTGATTTCCCTCAAAATTTCAACCCACAGCAGTTTAAGTCCAGCTGTTGCAGATTTTTATGAACTGGCATATAAGCAGACTATGGCTCCTGGTGTTTTAGTGGATAATTAAGGTGGTCCGGCTGAATTGAGCCTGTGTAGGTTTATATCCAAGGGATGGTTGGGGTTTATTGCTCACGTAATGTCACTGAGGAATGAGTGAGGCTGGTCACTCTCACTTTAAATGTCAGGACCAGCTTGCCTAGAGACTCCTGTAATCTGGTGTATGGATTCCCCCCTCCCTCTTATTCACCTGTTTTAAAAAATGTGTTCAGTATAAGGATATACCTTGTTATTCAGATTTTGCAACATTCTCATCATCATCTAAAATAATCATAAGTGAATATGAAAGAGTGCATTGTTTAGTTATTACAGGTATTTAGATTTTATCATCACTCATACGTCAGGACCAGCTTGCCCAGCCCCGGGCTCTTATGCTCCTCATGGGGGAACGCAGGATTAGATGGTAATGATGATATAAGAAAGTATAATGCAAAAATGTACCCCTTCAAGGAAACAAAAAAGAAGTAGACTGGGAAAAATACAACTGGCTGTCTGTGCTGTGTGTGCTTAATATTGCCCGGCTTGATCACAGTGTTCCAGTATTTTAGCAGTTTTGTTTATTCCATCCAGCCCAGTCACGGACCAAATAAAGATGTAGTATTGTATTTATTGTTAACCTCTTAAGCCTGATGATTTAACTTAGAGACTTTTAGAACTTATATATACCTTCATTAACCCCTTCTCCAATTGGGTTTTTTCTAAGCTGAATAGAATCTTTTAGCAACAAGAACAAAATTGGAATTACATCTTCAGGCTGAAGTGGTCAGGAACTCATATGTGAGGATTTTATTAACTAGGTTTCTCATTAAGCTTTTTTGCCCTCAGTCCAACTCTAGTACAGACTCCGAGTCACTTCCCTTCGCCAATGAAAATGCGGGCACCATCAAGCAGAGGTCGTGCCGCCCCCATCCCGGGCTGGCCCTGGACCCCCGTGGCTCCCCCCATGGATCACCCCGTGCATCCCCAGCCCTCCGCCGCAAGGATGCCTCACTCACCCTTCGCACTAACACCACAGTACCCACTGATGCAACTCCATCCCAGTTACCAACATTGGATGCAAGGTTAGTTGGATATTTTGCTGTGTGACTTCTTGAATCTAGGAAACATCCCATTTAGAGTATTTTTGCAACTGTCAAAGGATCTTATTCATTTTAGGGAAGGTGTCTCATTTTGAAGGGGTTTATTGAGGCCATATCTGATCCCTCCAGTTTGAAAAACCAGTCAGGAGATGGTGAGAATATTGTAAAAAAGACATTCCCAGGCTCAGTGGGTTAAAAATTATCATGAACCTAGGGTTGTACTATCACTACTATAATTGTTTTGATCCCATGGTTTTGTGTGACAGTTCCCCCGATGGTACGAGTGACGTCCTGAGTGACATCGGCAATATGTTGGCCAACCTGACTGATGAGCTCGATGCGATGCTGGAGCAGGAAGTGGTCATCAAGAACTGAGGCTTACAGCAGTTTTGCTAAGTGGAGTGTAGTGAAAAATTGTGGAGCTGAAGTGTGGTGTACTGTAGGTAAGTGACATGTAGTGGGGAGGCGAAGTAATGTAGAACTGAACTGTAGTGGGGTGTACTAGAAATATTGGAAAGTAATGTAGACAGTTGTAGTGGGGTGTAATGGAAAAAATGGGAAGTAATGTAGAACTGAATTGTAGTAGAATGTAGTGGAAAAAAGTGATGGTATGTAAAAGTGAAACTTGTTGGACTGTTGGCAAGTGGAATGAATTGAGAAAAATGAAATTAAGTGGAACTGCATTGTGTTGGAATATATATAAAAAAAAAAATGGTGAATGGAGGAAGTGAGATTGAACTAAAGCTTATTGAAAGATGGAGGTTTAGATGAAGTGTTAACCTTTATGAAAAATTTTGACTGTTTGGTGGAAAACGAAGAGATCTCAAAGTAAGCACCCCACAGTAGAAAGTGGAAGTGTATTAGAAAAGGTGAATGGCTGAACAATGAAAAGTTATGGAGAGAAACTGGAGAAAATATTAATGTAGAAAAATATGGAAGATGCAAGGAATAAGTAAATTTAGTAGTAGAAGATGAAGGTATGGATGAGAATAAGCAAGAAAGTGCTAGAAGGAGATGAAAATTTATCTGCCAATTCTATATATGAATTCCTTCCTTTACTGTAATGCCAAACAAGAGTGATTCTACTTTTATGAACTGTATAAAAGTGTTGAAGCTAGCCAGTTATATAGAGGCACCATAAAAATATTCTTTGCTATGAAGAGGATCCTTAACAGTGAGGACTAGCTTAAGTAAATATTGATGTTGGTAGAAGTTTCCTGTATAAAGTTCATATGAAGACTAGCTGAGCACATCTGCATAATACACTATAACATGCTTGAAGATTGTCAGTCTTGATAAATGGTGTAAGTAACATCCAATCCTATAATACCCCATGTGAGGTGTAGGGACCTGAGGCTAGTCACTGTAGCCCTGAATATTTTACCCTTGGAGGATAGGGAAGCATTCTTCAGATGAATGGAGTTGTCTCTCTTCAGTCAGAGTAAAAAGTTAACATTTCTTATATTCTGATAGGCATAATGAAGGCTTCTTAACGTTTGGAGGGCATACAGCTACTCTTAAGCTGCATGAAATAATCTGGTGGAAGTTTGAATAGTGCAGTTGATTGTCTCCCAGTTTGAAAAGGTTAGGGATAGGTGACTGGTTTGCACCCCTGGTAGCATTACTATGGTTGAAAGACCATACAGCCACCTCTTAATGATTTTGAGGCAGCTGGAGACTTTTCTGTTGTATACACTTGTGAGCCCAATTTTCTTTTCACCCTCTACCCGTAACATTGGCTGGATGAAGGAAGTTGTAGCAAAATTAATTGTTAGGGTGGTAATTCAAGGCATTTGTAGACGACACAAGTAACAGTGACATCATGAACTGCATCTCATATGGTCTAACAAAGTTTTAAACTATCACCTGAACACTCAACAACAAGTCTTCATTCAATGTAAAACTCTGGATACAACTTTCCTCCAATAAGGGTAAGGATGAAGGGTGGTCAGAACTATTGCTGATGATTGTACACCTCATGGATGTTCACGTAAGAGCAGTGACAAATTAATTCCAGCATTTATCATCCCAGTTATGAAGGCTGACAGAAGTTTCGATGAACGCCAAAGGTTTACTCAGCATTGATGAATACAACTCGTAGCTAAATGTATAATCAAACTGATAGAGAGTCCATCTACTATTGTCCATTTTTAGAGAGGAAATATAATCTACTCGATTGCAGTTTTGGAGTCCATAGACCATTTTATGATCTCAGACAAAAGCATTAGTGTTAAGGCAGTGTTGGATGAGCGATTTATCCATGGCTACTTTCTCTTGGGGACATTATCTTTGCAACTTCTTAATTCTCTCAGGCTAATACAATAAACTGTTAGCCGAACATAAATTTTCAGGCACTAGCTGGAAAACAGTATGGATACCAAAAATGCCCTGATCATGGGAAGGGTGTTGGTGGCAGTATTAACTGTTTCAACTTCGTGTGACCCACTGTCAGCTGAATATAATCAAGTGGTAGCTGGAATAAAACAGTAGAGTTGTCCTGACCATGAGAGAGGAGAAGAAATGCCATTCCATGGGCTTTGGGAGTCCAGGTCCCAGCAGCTGCCAGTATGTCCCCTCCAGGATTTGATTGGTTAAGAGGTGGCCCCCCCCTCCCCCCCCAAAAAAAAAAATGCTCGTGTGACACTACCTTTATTGTGCATGCATCCTGGTGATTGCATGTTGCTTAACCTCTTGTGCCCATGTGATGTCCTTTTTAGTTTATTTTTGTGCTGTCCAGACAGTTTTAATCAACTTATGGAAGGCTTGTTGCATTGATGAGGCTGTATCTTACCCTCCAATTTCAAAGGTTCCTCCTAAGCTGAAAAAAATTGTGATGAGATGGTAGAATAAGATGAGAAAGACATTCCTTGGGCTCTTTGGTTTAAAATGTGAGGCTATTCCTACAACCACAAGGTCAGTGCTGTATTGTTTGTATATAGCATTATAATCAGCCAAGTCGAATTCAAATAGTAGATGTGAAGAAAATAAGATTACAAGTTTTTGTCAGCCATAAACCAGACAATCATGGAATCAACTTGATGTTTGGCCTAGTTCCTTTTTGTTTGGTTTTTATCTCACTTGCTCTAGGACGCTTATTATGACTTAAAATATAAGTACAGTATGCCCTTAAAATTTGCAGCTTTGGCTTTGCCGGTCTGCAGTTGCTGCTCTTTTATCTCCGACCTAAATTCGTGATTGAAAATTTGTGTTGCGAGAGATTTTGTTGCAGCTTGCATGCTAGATTTGAAGCATTGGCAGGATTTTCCACAGGGCTCAGCCCACCTAATTTGGTATGGTACCCATGCATTTTGGTTCAGAGTCAGTTTTGGTCATCATAAACCATGTGTCTCACACATAATGGGGGCTGCTGTGTTCAGTTTGTCCTGTATGTATTTATACATGTTCTAAAATCTGCCTATGATGTTTCAGAGAAGGGAAGGAGCTTTTAAGTAGTTATTTTAGATTTTTTTGTGTACTAAAATTACTGCAGATGGCCTCTGTACTGTCATCAGTAGAGTCAATTTAGGTCCAAGATGAGTATTTGTGGTTTTTGGTACATGCAAGGTGAGGGGAAACCAACGAGTGTGAATTTTGAGGGCATACTGCACTATGTGCGATGCCATTAAGGTCTAACGACATTTACTGTAAACCTTTCTTCCTGCCCAAGTACTTATAAGTTAGAGTTTGTTTAGGAACATTAGTAAAGGAGGAGTGTAGTGGCACATCAGAGTTATATATATACAATATATATCTTTATGTAAAAAAAGAAAAAGGAAGGGCCATTTTATCATAGAAAACTAATGTCTTGGAACCCCAGTAATTTGAGGCCTGTGATTGGTACCTTCAAATGAGCTTTAATCATTGAGGCTCATATCTATTTTTCCTTCACTGAAAATAATGTAAGTAAGGGTAGGGAGCAGATGGGTAATAGGTAGGTAGTGTAGGGCTTTGTAGGGTAATGTACAGGCAGAGTGGTGGGTAGTAAGGGTAGGAAGCAGATAGGTAGTAGGTAGGTAGTGTAGAGCTTTGTAGGGTAATGGACAGGCAGGGTGGTGGGTAGGTAGTGTAGGGGTTTGGTAGTGTTACAGAGAGTAAGATAAAGTACCATATAGTTAGTGTAGGCAGGGTAGGGTAGCAGATAGGCTAACTGTGGAAAAGGGAAGGATGAGGAGGAATGGAAAATTAAGGGTAGGGTAGGTTAAGGGATAGTAGGTCCAGTTAGAACAAGGTTTGGATGAGGGGGAATTAAAAGGCTAGGTAAGACAGTTGGTAGAGGTGTTGATAGGTAATTTTAATGTTGATATGGCAGAATAGAAAATGAGATAAATTTCATGATTAGGTAGAGGAGAGTTTAAGTAGAGAGAAGATAAGTGGATTGGAATTAAATGATGGATAGATGAATACAAGATAATACCAAGGTGGAATTTGGAGTAGGTAGGATTTAGTAGGACAGGGAGGAAAAAAGAGACACTTGTATGATTAGGAAAGACAGAATGTAGAATAGTAGGTAGGATTTGGTAGGACAGGTAAAGAATTAATTAGGGGGAGGTAGGTTAGGTAGGAAAAATAGAGAACTTGTTTGATTAGAAAAGGTAAAACTGTAAATAGAATAGTAGCTAGGATTTAATAGGGCAGGTAGAATAGGGTGGTAGGATTCAGCAGTTGAAAAATTGGAAGGCTGTTAGGTAGGATAGGGTATAGTTAGGATTCAGTAGGTCAGTAGATGTGCTCAGTCCAGCCTCGTCCATGCTTCGTTGCCTATCAAGGGAACGGTACAAATTTTGCACATTTTTAGAAAAACCACTTAGGTGTAATTATTTCCACTCCTTGGCTGTTTACATGAAGACAAGTTTAAGGCAGATTTGTTTTCCATCCAACTGCAGATATCACAAAGTATTTTTTTGTGTCTCACTTTCAGTGCCGTGAATATGGAAGTGTCATACCCACTTGTGGAAATTGTGTTTATTGGGGAGATAAATCAGTTTTGGTCCAATTTTGACCCTCATAGATATGAACAGAGAAGTAAATAGTGGAGGACAGGGTGATGTGGAGGCAATTCGTATGTTGCCACCACCTGTGAGATTAAGGCATTGGGCAATAGACAGGTAGGTAGATATATTGTGAGTTACCCTGTTCAAGTAAAGCGTCGGGCAGTAGATAGAGAGATAGATACAGATTGTCTCTGTTCATACGTGAAGAGAGTTCAAATAATTGGATGGAAGCTATTTTACTTTATCAGTGAGCACAACCTCTGCTTGTGGATGTAGCCCTCCAAATTATCTTTTTCTTTCTTGCTTCTTGTGGTAACTTTTATAGCTACAGCACAATGTGTTTTCATATATAAATATATATATACATATATATATATATACTAGTCACTTATATTGGCAAGACTGCTGGATTAAGTGATATGTAACTAATTGGGGTAGGACCTATTTTGTTTAATTCTTTGTAAATATATTGTGTACAGACCTGTAAATATGTAGGCATGAGTCATACACCTGTTTACTGGCAACCACATCATGAGCTCAATAACTTCTCAACCATTATCTAAGCCTTCATAAGAAATATTTGGCTTTTTCAGTCCATTCTTAGTTATAACTCATTAAAAAATTGGGGTTAATCTGTTTTCAGTTATAGTTGTTGTTTTTTTATTGAGTCGGTCTATTTTCAGTTAAATTTTAAAAAAAATGGGTTTCTTAACCCATTTTCAGTTATATCTTCATTTAAAAATTGGGTTCTTAATCTGTTTTCAACTCTTAAGTTCAGTTAAAAATTTGGTTTTCTTAATCTATTTACTCCATTAAAACTTCACTTTATAAATTTTGGTGTCTTAATCTAGTTTCAGTCTCATTGATCTTTCATATGCTGAAAGGTCACAGTGGAGACAGTGGTTTGGGGGAATATCTGTTATGCAAGAGAATTCATTTCACTGGTCTGAATTTTCTTCTCTGGCATCTTTTAACCATTGCATTATAAGTGAATGATAATCAAATCAACACCAGTATGTACAATTTTTTGTGTACAGTACTGTCTTTACTTTTATGGGAAAATTTTGTTAATGGGTGTAGTTTATGAAGCATTTTAAAATTTCAAGCATATATAGAATCCTGAAGCTTGGTTAAAAAACTTCAACTGACTGATAAAGATGAATTAAACTGCTGCATCACCAGGTCTTTATAAATTTATAGTCCTGAAATTTTTATCTGCCAAGTCTAGTGTCATCAGTCTGTCCTGAAACTTTCCGATTTCAAGTCCTGTAAATCATAGCCTACCTTTAAGTTTTTGTCTTCTGCTTCTATTATCATTGTCCTGAAACTTTATCTGCTGAGACTATTTTCATCAGTTCACACTTGAAACTTTATCTGTCTGGTTTATTTTCTTTACTCAGTCCTAAAACATCATACCTTTTAGGTCTAGTTTCATTGATCAGTAAAACTTCATCAATCTGGTTAGTTTTCACCAGTCAATCCAGAAATTTTATCTGCCCAGTTTATTTTCACCAGTGTCTTAAAATTTCTTATCTTTCAGGTCTAGTTTTGTCTGCCAGACCCAAAACTCCTTTTTATCTTTACGTAAAGCTTCCATGTGGTTATCAGTATTCATTAGCAGTCATAACCTACTCATCTTTGTTTTATATCTAGCAATACTGCATATCAGCACGAGGGAACCATTAGCCGACCACAGCTACTCATTGCGTCTGGTCTGGTGTCAGTGGTCTTGTCAGCTTATGAGGTTCTCTAGCATATTCTTACAACATTCTCAGGCTTCTGCAACTTTGAACAAAATCAGATTGTTTGGTATTAGCTGCAGTAGAGTACTATACACATTTTACTCGAACTTGCCGAAAAATTGTCAACTCTCCATCTTGAGGATTGTGTAAATAGCATAGCAGGCTCATATAACTCATTTGTTGCTGTGTAAACTTGTTTGACATGAGCTGGAATAAAATGCTAAAGTTTTTCCATCATGAGAGGGGTTGTACTGGTGAGAAGTGCAGTTAGGATTGTTAAAGCTACAACCTACTTAGTCATTTGTAGGCTATGCAGTAGCCTACTGTGGAATACTGTATCATACTAAACCAGAGAGAGAGAGAATGAATTTCCTACCATAAGAGGGTTAATGTGCCATACAGTACAGAAATAAACTGGGAAGGGAGAGATGCTATGCAGCCTTCTTAATGATGAGACTGTGACTTTGGGCGTCATGCCTCTGGTCCACACCCAAGACAGACCAGTGCTGTGTTGTGGTGGCTGACACACATATACTATGTTACTTTTGTTGTCATATTGATGGATTATGTTTACTTGTACATCAGGTTAAGCAAGGCTGATGTCAGCCACGGTTATCATGTTACTTGGTGTCACTTTAGTTTTTTATTTAAAATTGTATTATATATCTTAATGATTATAAAGAATAATAAACATTAGTGTTTTCACTAATGTGTGGTGCTTTACCTGAAGAATAATTATAAGAAAATGGTTCAGCTGAGCTTGAACAGTAACATTAATACCATCACCACCAGCAACAGCATAAACAATAGCAGCAACAGTAATACTATCACCACCACCACCAATAACAACAACAATGACCACAGTAGCAGCAGTAATAATAATACCACCATAACCAACAACATTAACAATAACCACTCAAAAATATTCTTTACTACTTAGACCAGCATCTTTTTCCATACAACCAGTACAGTAAACTTGGGGAAATGACACAAGTAGCTTTACAGGTAGCAAGGCAACTTTAAAAGTGGTAGAAGTGTACAGTAATTTACAGTACAGTTAGTAGCAGAAATGAAATTAACATCACAATTGCACCCAAAGGATGTAATGTATTGGCAACTGTTTCGTTTTCGTTTTCGTTTTTGAAGGCTCCAACATGCTTGCATGTGTCGGCCTTGGTCACCCAATGGCGGCTCTCCACGCTGCTCGATCTCTGGCAGCCTCCCTATTCAGTCCCTTAACCCTTAAGTCACATTTAATGACCTCGTCCCATGTCTTTCTCGGTCTACCCCTCCCAACCCCTCCCCCAATATTAACACTTCTCACCCTCTGTACCCAATTATCATCCCCCATCCTCTCCACATGTCCAAACCACCTCAGCCTACCTCTCCTCATCACAACACCAATACACTCCAGTCCCATCCTACCTCTCAACTCTTCTATCGTAAACCCAGCCCCACCAGGCCTTGCACGCAGGGACGCACTGCACATCCACCTAATCATTGTCATTTCTGTACGTTTAAACCTGCGAATATCCTCTTCCTTTACTGCCCAGGTCTCACTACCATACAGCATCACACTCCTAACACATGCTGCATACAAAGACCCCTTAGCACGTAAGGAGAGTCCTCTCAATGTCAGGAGAGGCAACAGCTCCCTGAACTTCTTCCAACCACTTCTCACTCTAGCAACCGAGCTAACTCCAGCCCCACCTCCGGCACATAACATGTCTCCCAGATAACAAAACTCCTTCACACACTCAAGAGACTCACCTGCAAATTCAACCCTCTCACGCCTAACAATCTCCACCTGCTCTCCCCGACACACCGCACACATGAAATCAGCATTATCTTGCAGTCTACCTCTAATACCACTACATTTCTTGTGCACCCATCTATCACAAACACTGCACAAGATGGAATTACTTCCCACACCCATGTGGCAAACTGCACATGGCCACTCTCCCTCTCCTCTGATTGTACCGCCACCAACCCTAGATATCATCACTTTTGTTTTATCTGCATTTACCCTTAAGCCCTTGTACCCCATACCATCTCTCCACTTCTTAAATCTTTCCTCAGCCTCCCCTTCATTCTGTGCAATCAACACCAAATCATAAGCATACAACATCTCCCATGGGAGTCCATCTCTGAAGTCACGTGAGAGGGCTTCGAGCACCATGATAAACAACAAGGGACTCAAAACTGACCCCTGATGCACACCAACATTCACGGGAAACTCATCACTCAAAACTCCATTCACTCTTACCTGGGTACGAGCACCCACGTACATGGCCATAACTGTAGTGTTGGTTTTAACTTGACAGTTATTCCTAACACTTTTCAGCTCCTGACAGGATGCTAGGTTTGATTGGTAATCAGAGGGACTCATTCATACCTCATAAATATGGCTCATTTTGAATTTCATGCAACTGTGACTTAGGGCTGTAGTCTTAAACTGTGGGAAGGCGTACACCTTCCCCTATCAGTATCTTTTGGTATTCTTAAAAGGATAGTGTTCCCTTGGGAACAGGAGAGGATTACCTCGGCATAGTGTACTGGACCAATACACTATGCCAAGGTAATCCTTTCCTGTTCCCAATGGAACGCTATCCTTTTAAGACTACCAAAAGATACGGATAGGGCAGGGTGAATGCCTTCCCACAGTTCAAGACTACAGCCCTTAGTGCTTTAGTCAAGTTGTGTGATTGCCCAAGTTCCGTCAAGTGAAAACAAACCCACTTTAGAAACAAGGGTGTGACAATTCTCTCTAACCATCACGTGAAAATCTTAACATTCCTGTATGTAACCTCTGGCAATTGTCCCTGTGTCAGTTCTTCCCACATCTCACACTTAGTTTCAGCTCAGCCCCTGAGTGAGCTATACTGTGGTGCTTCAATCCCAACAGCATAGTCAGCAGGGTAGTGAAAGGTGAGTTAGACACTGGTGTATAATGAAACGGTGAAAAAGTATTAAAGATATAGTAGTAGTACTCCTGTAGTAGTTGTAGTAGTAGTAGTTCCTCTGTACTAGTAGCAGTAACCTCAAGACAGTCTTATTGGAAGTTGAACCCTGTGGCTTCAGACTGGAGTTGCTCTTCTCCTACAGTTCACCATCCTCCTGTTGGGGTATAGAAAAGTACAGTAGCTTAGGAATGTTTGTACAACGGGGCAGCTCCACCACCTGGGCATATCAGTGCCACCACATGAAGGCATCCCTGGCCACTCCAGCACCAAAGTACTGTAGTGGTAGAGTTTAGGAAATAGTTCTTTCTGGGAACGCTTTGCTGGTGGTGGTGGTGGTGTGGGGTAGTGGTGGTGGTGGTGATAGTTATGTAGAGGTGTGATGGTAGTTGTGTGGTGGTGGTGGTGGTGATGGTTGTGTGGTGGTGGTGGTGGTGATGGTTGTGTGGTGGTGGTGGTGATAGTGGTTGTGTGGTGGTGGTGATAGTGGTTGTGTGGTGGTGGTGATAGTGGTTTTGTGGTGGCGGTGGTGATAGTGTTGTCTGGTGGTGATAATGCTTGTGTCGTGGTGATAATATTTGTGGTGGTGG
>JAGKTI010018953.1:0-17322 GCA_018397915.1 Birgus latro | reverse complement strand
TCTGATTTTATGAAATTCAAATCCTTAAACTGTTCCCTGCCTTAGCCTGGATTTGACCCTGGGTCCATACATGCTTCTACACTTGCCCAAAACTTTTCTTTCACTCTTGCCACTTGGTCCTCTGTCGGCGCATGTGCACATACAATCGCCCAAGCTTGTATACCTACTTTCATCCTCACCCATACAATCCTTGCATCCACTGTTCGATACTCTCTTATATTCTCCTTCCACTTTTTGTTTATCATCAGACATACTCCCTCTCTTGCCCTCTCATTCTCATTAACTCCCACACATATTCCTAAACCGTATTCCCATTCTCTCACCCTTTCACCTTTCCATTTAGTTTCAGTCAATCCACATACATCCACTCTTGCATCCTCAAGCACCTGAACAATCTCTCTCTCTTTCACTTCATCATTCACTCCTCTCACATTCCATGTCCCCACCCTCAGAATGTCCTTTGTCCTTTCCTTAGTCGTCAACATATGGTCCGTCCTGGTCCGAGGTGCTTCATTGCTAGGTGCCTTTATCCCAAAAGGGGTGGCCACAAACAAGTCGCCTCCATGTCGCTCTGTCCCCCCCCCATTTCACTGCCCTGCTCCCATCTTACACCCCCCTGTCTCATATACTACTCCACTGCATCCTTCCATCCCTTCCTTGCCCCCCCCCCTCTCCTCCCCCCCTCTCCCCCCCCTCCACCTCATTCACATACACTCTCCTCATCAGCCTCAGACTCTCCATCCTCTCCACATGGCCAAACCACCTTAATGTGTTTCTCCTAATGCTTCCTATCACATCCACATCAGAACATTCCTTCACTTCCTCATTTGTCAGTCTTTCTCTCTATGTGACTCCACATGCTTCTCTCAAATAACTCATTTCCACTGTTCTCACTCTTGACTTCTGTCCCTCCAGTAAGGTCCAAGCTTCACTTCTATATGTCAGAGTTGGTATCACAATACTGTCATGTAGTAGCTTTTTCACTTCCAAGCTCACTTCCCTGTTTCTTATCACTGCATTCAAGGAACCAGCAGCCTTTTTTCCGTGCTGCACCCTTTCAAGCACTTCACCCTCTAAACTTCCATCCTTACTCATCACACTACCCAAGTACTTAAATGCACTCACATTCTCCATATCCTTCCCATCCAATCTCACTGTACATTCACTGACTTCACTTTTCTCAAGAGAAACAATAATTTTTGACCGAATTTCAGATAATTAGGTGTGTATGAACCCATGTGGTGATTAGAATTATGATAGCCTAACATGTAGAACTTAGCCTAACCTAACAGCCACCTGTCAAGTTAAACCAACCTTAACTGTGGCATAAGCCATTGGCAGCGATATGAAAATCTTATTCTCAAGATCAGACTGTCTGTTATTGAAAAGATGTTCAAACATCACCAGTACATAAGACCAAGAAATGAAATAACCAAATACTCCACAGAGGCATAGCTGTCCACGGTCAGGCCTATCTAGGAGGAAAAAACACCGAAATATATCGGTCGTTATGTCATCTTCCCTGTGTATTACTGCCAAATTTCAAGGCTATATGCCCCAGGAGTCAGGACCTAGCAGTACAGTAAGACCTCACTATATTGGACTAATTGGGGCCCAAACCATTCCGAAAAATGCGAAATTCCGATAAAAGCGACATCCAGACTTCTCCCTGCTAATCCGGACTTTTTCCGATATATCAGACATTAGTCCGGATCAAATGAATGGTTTTTTAAAAGTTTTGTCTACCATTGTTGTACTGTACTTTGTTATAACTTCACTACATTAATCAGATGGTATAATATATACAGTAGTACTGTACTGTACACTGATAAACATGTCTTTTATTTGCCTTATTGTGGTGAACATAGCTGAAGTGGTCCGGACTGCTTTTGGCTTTATCGGACTTTTTCCGATATATAGGACCTTAGTCCGGTAGCTCCTCGAATCCAATAAAAGCGAATTCTGGTCTACTGAAGTCCATTATATCGAGGTTTTACTGTACTTACACTGATTCAGTTCATAAATCACTTCATTACGATGATACCAAATTTAATCTTTATGCTACCTAGTTTACCTACAGGTATGTGCCTGGTTGCCGCAAGGTTCGCCGTCACTACAAGTCTCCCTAAAACCAACAAAACTATTCACTAAAGCACAAATGTAGCATACTTGATCTTATCACACAAAGTCTTACATACCTAGAGCTAAATATCTTAGAAATCTTACCTGTACCAGAGTATGATTCCCAGACATTGTTGTGAGCGGCGGTCAGAATGATGGGCTGTGATGTCACAGCAAGGATGCATATTTCACGCGAGGTACAATAATCTCCAACTTTGTCTGCCTATTTATTTTATTTATTTATTTATTTTTTCATAAAAATCAAATCAGAGAGAAAAATTCATGATATTTCGATGATTATGAGTGACCATTTTATTACTTTATGTAACTTGTACACAACCATCAACTAGTCCATTCTTCAAGACTGGTGAAGCAAGAGAATAGACAATATACAAGACAGTAGCACTAAACAACCAAAAAAATGGGCCACTGACAAGATTTTCACCAAGTCTTAACTTGGTGGTAATCCAGAGATGACTGAATAACCCCAGAAAATAGAACTCCACATTAACTCCCTTCATCTTGAAAAACCCATAGTTCATCATCATCATCATCATCTTCATTTTTCATCCTTCTGTTCCCATATTCAAACTGGGGTTGGACGTGCGATGGCTTTTCTCCACTGCTTCCTATCCTGGATTAAATCTTCTCCAATACCCAGTCTTTCTATAGCTTGCATTACAACACTTTTCCAAGTCTTCTTAGGTCTTCCTGGCGGTCGACGCCCCACCACTTCCAGTTCCTCTGCTATCCTCACAACGCTCCCTTCCTCACTTCTCCTCACGTGACCAAACCATCTAAGCCGGTTCTGCCTCAAGATGGTATCGAGATCCTTCACCCCGCATCTTCTGGCTACCTCCTCACTCAAAACTCTGTCCTCCCATCTCACTCCCGCCATGTATCTTAACATTCTACGATAAATACTCCTCAGAAGATTCATCAATCTATCTGTCAAAGCCCATGTTTCAGCACCATATATCAATACCACTGTCTCAGTGGTATGTGTTTGTTGACCAGTAGGCTAGCTATTTCCTTCCACTTTATCCATGCTGCTGCCACTCTTGTTCTGACTGATCTCTCCACTCCTGCTTCGCAGTCCAATATATCTCCTAGATAGCAGAACTGCTGCACTTCCTGTAGTGTGCCCCCATTCACCTCTAGCGCATCCTCTGCTTCATCTCCCTCCGCCTCTCTTCTTATGCAGGCTGGGCAGTGGAAATTTTGCACTCCTCTCAAATTCTGAAGACCTGAACACCTTCTATGGCACCACTTATTACACTCCATGCACAACACTGAGTTCACTCCTACTCCTCTACCACAGCGAACACATGGCCATTTTCCTGACTGAATTCTTTCTGCTGGTTTCTTGCCTGTCACCATTACCTTTGTCTTATCCATATTTATTTTCATTCCCCTCTTCTTCATTCCATTTTTCCATCTATTAAGCATTTCCACTAATTCTTCCTTAGTCTCCGCTGTTAGCACTAGATCATCAGCATACAGCATTTCCCATGGGCCTTCCCCCCTACATTCCCATGTTGCCTCCTCCATTACTATGTTAAACAGTAATGGTCTGAGTGCTGACCCTTGATGTACCCCAGCTCCTATTCCAAAATTTCCTGATGTTCCTGCTATTGTCTTGACTTTTGATCTTGTATCAATATAGAGAGACATGACAGCTGCAATGAGTCTCTCAGGCACATTCTGTCTTCTTAAGGCCCACTCAATAACTCTCCTTGGTACTCTATCAAAAGCTTTTTCCAAGTCCACAAACACATGGTACAAGCATTTCCTCCTTTGTTGAAACTTTTCTTGCAACTGTCTCATGATGAATATTGCATCTATTGTGGATTTACCTGTGCAAAATCCTAACTGTCGGTTACCTATCTTCACTGTCTGCTTCAGCCTTCCTTCCGCACCTTTTCGAATATCTTCTTTTCCAGTGCTGGGCAGGTGCGCAAGTACTTGCTCAAAGCGCAATTGCGTACCCTTGTGCTTCGGTGAATATCGTTTGCGCATTGCGCACTGCACGAGACCATGCGCAATATTGTGGTTTTGCACATGAAAAGGTAGGTGCGCAAGCGCAAATTTAGTAGCGCTTGCATAAATGAATTTGTGCTTGCGCACCTGTCCTGTGGATTGTGCAGTGCGCAATCCACAGGACACGTGGTCTTGGGAGCTGCCCGCATGGCAGGACAAGGGATGCGGGGGAGGCTCGGGCGGGTCGCGAGGGCTGGATTGTTGGGGGGAGGCGGGATGGTAGTTGCCTTTCTTAAAATACTTCAAGATAATGTATTTTAATGTTTTTTAAGTTATTATTATTAATAAAAAATAATCAATTAAAAATACATTATTTACCGTATTAAGAGTAGCATATGCAATTCCTTACAAAAATCATTAAAACATATTATTTAAATATCCACAGCCTAGTAATTTATTAGGCTGTGGATATTTGATTTAAATAATATGTTTTAATTATTTTTGCAAGGAATTGCAGATGCTGTTGTATATCTGTATTAAATTATTAAATAAAACATCTTGAGAAAATGCAGATAAAAGTAAAACTGGCAACATCACAGCCTTTGTTCCCTCCCTGTCTCTCTCCGCTTCGCTCACTTGTCTATATGAACTTACGAGTTAACCGCATTGCTCCTCCGGTCCTTTGTGTGAAGTAATTTGTCAGTAATGGATGCCCCCAGTACCAGGAGTACCGGCTGTATTGCCGAGTCTTGCCACCCAGATGCAGAGTGTGAAATTCAAATGACCGAAAGAGTGGAAATAGTTATTTGAGAGGAGCATGTCGAGAGACTCGAGACAGACTGACAGATGAAGTGAAGGATCATTTTGGTGTGGGTGTGGATGTGATAGGAAGCGTTAGGAGAAACACATTAAGGTGTTTTGGCCATATGGAGAGGATGGAGAGTAACGAGGAGAGTGTATGTGAGTGAGAGGGAGGGGGAGGGCAAGGATGAGATGGAGGGGTGGAGTGGAGAGGTATATGAGAGAGGGGGGTATGAGCTGGGAGCAGGGTAGTGAAATGGTGGGGGACAGGGTGACAGAGGTGATTTGTTGTGGCCAATGGCCACCCCTTATGGGAGTAAGGCCTCTGGCAATAGATAGAATAATAATAAATAAAAGTATGCTAATTTATTTAAATATCTCAGTATTTTACAGTAATTCCCACAAATATATGCAAATGGTTTGTGCTAGCGCTTTGAAACATTTCTCAAGCTAAATATTAGATTGTGCACTTGCACAAGTTACAGATATTGGAAAATAATAATAATAAATAAAAGGAAGTTAGTTTGCTAATTTAGGTAAATATCTCAATATTTTACAGTAATTCCCACCAATATATGCAAATGGTTTGCGCTTGCGCTTTGCGACATTGCGCAAGCTAAATATTAGTCAGATTGAGCACTTTGCGCTTTGCGCATGGTAGTGAACTGTGGATTGCGCATTGCGCTTGTGCAAGGTCCTTTTTTGTTTGCACTGCCCACCACTGTTCATTCCATGCTCCAACAGTCTGAAAACCCATAGTTGAAGCATTGAATAGTGTGACTCTATCCAGTATTCAACACGAACCATTCTTAGCTAAACTCGAAGGTTCCGGCACTACGAACAAGCAAGTTTCGAGTAAATGAACCATTAGTTAAAAGATTCAGCCAACAAAAATTGATATGTAATCCAAGTACCCTTATTTCCCTTAAATTCATTCAGTTACCTAGATATACTCTCACAACAGCCATATACTGCATACAGATACAGTGTACAATACTGTACATGTGTTTTCTACCCTTTTTACTCCACCCTGACCTGAAATTGCCCTCTCCCCATCATGATTGCTGAGTTGTTGTAACAGAGTATAGTAATACTATACTAGTCATGAAGTGCTATGGCAGTGATATGAAATAAGCTGCAAAAGGGTGAAATTATGGGCAAAGTTAGTGAAAATAAGGTATAGTTTCACTTTTAGTTCTAGAATATGATATTGCGCTAAATTATTTTCAAACTTGTGCTTGAATTTCCACCTGAGGGGAGGGGGGACCTTTGGATTTATCAAACTTTCATCTTCATTGGCCCTGGCTTCCCACCAATTAGTTTGTTATTGTGAGCATCTGCTGTATAAAGTAAATGATCTTAATGCGTATTTATGTGCCAGTTTTAGATTGCATGTTGCCATCTGTAAGTGTGTGAATGGTAGTACAAGATCATGAAAACTATTGTCAAGCTTATGTCTAGAGATGGTCATGTACTGAACTGTCATTCCTTCACCCAGAGTTGGATACATAAAAGATTAAAAAGAAAAGAAAAGTAGGTATTCAAGGTAATCATTGTGGTAGCACTACACAGTTTATTGAACAATACAGGTAAATGATTAACCCTTTCACATACCAATGATGGGCTGGGCAGTCGTTCGTTTGTCAGCCTCTGATGTCAGTATAACTTTGCCCATCATGCGATGCAATATCTAAAGAAAAATTTAGGGAGTCGTCATTTTTGTTGGATGACGGGCAAAAGTGGGTGGAGCTAAGCCTGCCACAGCTGGAGCATGCATGCTCACTTGGTTAGTCGGCTCAGTGTTGTATGAGGGTCCTCACAGGTAGGATGTACACCTCTTGAACTCCCACCAACCACTTATGCTCCGTTTTCTCTCATAATTTATGGCGTTATTATTGAAGAAAATACAACAAATGATGCATTATTGGAAAGGAAACTTATTCTGCTACATATTGAAGCAAAAAATATTATATCTTGAATAGTTTTTTTTTTTTGGCAAATATTTTTTTAAAGGAATGTAAAACTTTAGTATGTCACCTACCTTCTATGCACTTTTTTTGCACATTATTTTGTATATATTGCCTTTTTGAACAATGTATGACAGAGGAAAAGTCTTCTCCTTCAAAATGAGACCAAAGTTGCCTTTCAGTGATGAATAGTAACTTTCCTATGACCGTTAGAAGTAATCTATCTGTAAGCAACTGTTGTGAAAGCTCTTGAGTGAGAGTTGCACGCCACAGCCAGAATTTGCGTGCACCCCTACAAGGGAAACAGTTAATAAATATACCTGTTCAGGGATCAAATTGTAATTAGATAGTTAATAAGTTCATTCTCTGTTGTTAAAGCACCTGTTTTCAGAACACAGTCACTTTTAGACTGCAGTCTGTCAGTATTGCTGTTCATTATGTAATCAGAGTGATAGAGTAAAACCATTATCCAACAGAAACTGTAATACTTAGGGTATAATTCAGTGCAGTGTTGGTATTGATCCACCTAGAAACTGCTGGAGGAGGGTGGATATAACTACAGTGTGGAGAAAGTGCGGACAAGGTTTTACGAATTGACAAAGCAGTTCTCAACTACTGAACATCACAATTCCCAGCCTGGCACCATTCGTAGAGAGTGTCGACATCATTCCACTCTCACTCAGGTAAGGGGGGGGGAGGAACAGTAGGTGTGCAGTAGAAAAGAACTGAATTTCATGTTTTTCCATCTTCAGGTTCATATTTGTGCCACTGATATTGCAGAGATAAGAGTAAGCATTCTTTAGTTTTAATTTATTAATTAAGTTGTAGGATTTGTAGGATTGAGTGAGAAATGATGAAGTGCAAAGGAGAACTGGAGATATGCAGGAGATGACTGATCGAGTTGAGCAGAGAGTGTTGCGATGGTTTGGGCATATGTAGAGAATGGATGAAGAGCAATTGGTGAAAAAGATAACTGGATCAAATGTGAGAGGTGGAAGGCTGAGAGGAAGACCATGAATAGGATGGCTGGACAGTGTGAAGAGAGCATTAGACATGAGAGGGATGTCCGTTGAGCAAGGAAGAGTGGCTGTGCATGATAGGAATGTTTGGGAGAAATTGTGAATGAATAAATGGTGATGCAGCCCTGAGGAGATATTCTTCCACATTAGGTCTGATCAACTGATTAGGTCAGGTGCAGGTCAAGGGAATGGGTCCATTATGATGTGGTAGGGGTAAACCAGCTCTGCTGGGCTGTGCTGCTGATGTCTCTGATTGCACCTTGCAGTTGACCCTCGTGCAATGTGGTGCAGTGAGGGTCTGTTCCTTCTTCCCTTGGGGCTAAGTTTTGAATAGATGTGTATGTGTGAATGAGTAAATTGGGAGTGTGTCTTCCTGTCTTGGCTACCTCCCTTTCTTTGGGGGAAGCAGCCTAGGTATATAGATAGATAGGATTTGCCAGTAGCATTGAGGAGAGAGTTTTCAGCATCTGTGTGGAGATAATATGATGCAGTGAGAAAATAGTACAATTTTTTTATGTCCTTGGGATGAAGTATTGATATTGGATTGATAGTCATGTAAATTTTGTTGTTAAACACAGGAGGTGATAATATTCTTCATGTGGCAAATTACCGATAATTCATATCAGTGACCTCAGAGTTCATTTCGTTTCGTTTTTGAAGGCTCCAACATGCTTGCATGCCTTGGCCTTGGTCACCTAATGGCGGCTGTCCATGCTGCTCGATCTTTGGCAGCCTCCCTGTTCAATCCCTTAACCCTGAGGTCACACTTAATGACCTCGTCCCATGTCTTTCTCAGTCTACCCCTCCCAGCCCCTCCCCCAATATTAACATTTCTCACCCTGTGCACCCAATTATCATCCCCCATCCTCTCCACATGTCCAGACCACCTCATCCTACCTCTCCTCATCAGAACACCAATACACTCCAGTCCCATCCTACCTCTCAACTCTTCCATCGTAAACCCAGCCCCCCCAGGCCTTGCACGCAAGGACGCACTGCACATCCACCTAATCATTGTCATTTCTGTATGTTTAAGCCTGCGAATATCCTTTTCCTTTACTGCCCAGGTCTCACTACCATACAGCATCACACTCCTAACACATGCTGCATACAAAGACCCCTTAGCACGTAAGGAGAGTCCTCTCAATGTCAGGAGAGGCAACAGCTCCCTGAACTTCTTCCAACCACTTCTCACCCTAGCAACCGAGCTAACTCCAGCCCCACCTCCGGCACATAACATGTCTCCCAAATAACAAAACTCTTCCACACACTCAAGAGACCCACCAGCAAGTTCAATCCTTTCACACCTAACAATTTCCACCTGCTTTCCCCGACATGCCGCACACATAAAATCAGCATTATCTTGCAGTCTACCTCTAATACCACTACATCTCTTGTGCACCCATTTATCACAAACACTGGACAAGATGGAATTACTTCCCACACCTTTGTGGCAAACTGCACATGGCCACTCTCCCTCTCCTCTGATTGTACCGCCACCAACCCTAGATATCATCATTTTTGTTTTATCTGCATTTACCCTTAAGCCCTTGTGCCCCATACCATCTCTACATTTCTTAAATCTTTCCTCCACCTTCTTTTCATTCTCTGCAATCAACACCAAATCATCAGCATACAACATCTCCCATGGGAGTCCGTCTCTGAAGTCATGTGAGAGGGCTTCAAGTACCATGATAAACAACAAGGGACTGAAAACTGACCCCTGATGCACACCAACATTCACGGAAAACTCATCACTCAAAACTCCATTCACTCTTAGCTGGGTGCGAGCACCCACATACATGGCCATAACCACCCTAACCAGCCACTCTTCCAACCCTAGCTTTCTCATTGCCCACTTCACCACCTCTCT
This sequence comes from Birgus latro, assembly GCA_018397915.1. NCBI lineage: Eukaryota > Metazoa > Arthropoda > Malacostraca > Decapoda > Coenobitidae > Birgus > Birgus latro. Next base: position 7,561 of record JAGKTI010018953.1, on the reverse strand, counting down.
AGGGACTCTGTCAAAGGCCTTTTCCAAATCAACATAAACAAAATACAGTTCCCTTTTCTTTCCAATATATTTTTCCTGAAGCTGTCGAACAATGAATATGGCATCAGTGGTCCCCCTGCCTGGCATAAACCCAAACTGCATCTCATCAGTATTCACTCTTTCTCTAATCATACCTTTCAGAACTCTCTCCATTACTCTTTCATTATCTGATCTAAGAGCTTTATCTGTCTATCTATCTATGTACCTAGGCTGCTTCGCCCAGGAAAAGGGAGGTAGCCGAGACAGGTCAACACATTACCAATTTACTTATCCACTCATACTCATTCATTCACATCTTAGCCCTAAAGGGGAGAAGGGACAGATCCTCACCGCACAACACCGCACGAGGGCCAACTACGCAGTGTAGTCAGTGACATCCGCAGCAGGGCCCGACAGCAAAGGTGGTTTACCCCTGCCACATCATAATCGATCCAGCCTCTTACCCGCACCTGACCTGATCAGCTGATCAGACAGAAAGCAGGAGAATATCCCCTCAGGGCTGTGTCATCATTTATTCATTCACAATTTCTCTCCATTCATTTCTGTCACGCACAGCCACTCTTCCTTGCTCAACAGACAACCCTCTCGCATCCAACGCTCTCTTCACACTGTCCATCCATCCTATTCGTGGTCTTCCTCTCAGCCTTACACCTCTCACATCAGATCTAGTTATCTTTTTCACCAATCGCTCATTATCCATTCTCTCCATATACCCAAACCATCGCAACACCCTCTGCTCAACTCGATCAGCCATCTCCCAAACAATTCCAGTTCTCCTTCGCACCTCATCATTTCTCACTCGATTCATACGCGTCACTCCACACATACTCCTCAGACACCTCATATCCATTACATTCAAACTTTTTCTCTCTGCTACACCCATATTCCATGTTTCAGCCCCATATAATGCAGTTGGTACCACAATACCCTCATACAGCCTTCTCTTTGCATCCATCCTGAGTGAACGACATGTAAACACTTTTTTCATTCTTCCCAGCACCTTTTCAACTTCATTCATTCTTAACTTTACTTCTGCATCTATTCTTCCATCCACAGCAACATGTGACCCTAAATACTTAAAACATTCAACTTCCTCAAGCAACTCACCATTCAAAACTACAGTGGGGCCGCTCGGGTAGTGTTTTTTTGGTTAGCGAATCCACGGGTAGTGACAGGAAAGAAACTATCTCATAGCGATTAATGCTGCACAGTTAGCGAAAATCCGCTAGGCATTTACCACGTAGCGAGCAGGTGGGCAGAGTTGCCAAGGTCGGAACCTGATTCAAAAGCAATACTGGGCGAATATCATCTGATCTGATCTGAATACTGATGGTGTATGCAAGCCGACCTTCATTTGTAGCGGATGATGGGCAGAGTTGCCAAAGTCGGACCCTGGTAACACTGACAGTGAGTGCAAGTCTATCCTCATGCCGATGGTGCACAGTTAGCGAAAATCCGCTAGGCATTTAACACGTAGCCAGCAGGTGGGCAGAGTTGCCAGGGTCGGATCCTGATTCAAAAGCAATACTGGGCAAATATCATCTGATCTGATCTTAATGCTAATGGTGCATGGGAGCCGATCTTCATTTGTAGCGGGTGGATGGGCAGAGTTGCCAAGGTCGGACCCTGGTACCACAGACAGTGAGTGCAAGTCTATCCTCAGTCAGTTCATTGACCCATTGCCTATCCATGAGCCACGCGTTCATTGAACCCTCAGTCTCTCCATTGTTAAAGTTTTTTGTGACCTTCCATTTACAGTATTGTCTGGGGACTGAGTGCTCTTTTATCATGGCTTCAACTTCGGAGGCTGGCCCAAGTGGTGGCGGTGGCCCAGGGAAAAAAACAGGAAGTGCAGGTAGTGTAAAAGTGACAAAAAAAGCCAGAGAATACATGCATGGCAAGCCAAAGAAACAATACAGCGTGGAGGAAAAGAAAAAGATAATCCAGATGATTGAAGACGGTGCTAAGACATGTGAAATTGTTAAACTGTTGAATGTGCCTGAATCGAGTGTAAGAAACATAAGAAAAAAAAAGGATGAGATAGAGGCAGCAATAAAAACCACAACAAAGTATTTTATGGGTGGTGCAGGTGGAGCTAGACGGGCCATGCACGACACTACCGAAAAAAACAGACTCCAAGTGGTGACTGAACATTATGTAATGAAGTGGTTAGCAAGGCGATTAAGAAAAGGAGCAAGTGCTGATGGACCAGAAATTCGTGCAAGGGCATTAGCAGTGTACCAGGGACTATGTGCAAAAAAAAAAATAATGCCTCACATGAGTGGCTGCACAGGTTTAAAAAACGCTGTGGGGTAAAGCTGGTTTTCTACCAGGGCGAGATAGCTTCTGCAGACACTACAACTGCACAAGAATTTCCCCAAATTGCTAAGGCAATTATGGAAGAAGGAGGGTACACCCCAGATCAAGATTTTAATTGTGACGAGACTGGGGTGTACTGGAAGAAATCACCCAAGGCCACCTATGCCCACAAAAACCTTCGTCAGGCTGCTGGAACCAAAATGGCCAAGGATCGCTTCAGTGTCCTGCTTTGCTGCAGTGCTTCAGGGGACTTCAAAATGAAACCTCTTATTGTCTACAAATATGCCAAACCACATTCCTACCGCCACTGTGATATGAACAAGCTCTCCAACTGTGTGTGGTACTCAAACAGCACTGGATATATGACCTCAAGCCTCTCTATTAAGTGATTAGACTAGATTTTTGTGCCCTAGACTCGTGAGTATTGCAAGAGGAAAAATACTGACTGGAAAATATTGTTGTTCCTGGACATTGCATCTGGGCACGCTCGCTTCATAGTAGATCGCCACCCTAACATACAAGTTGTTTTTATGCCTCCCAACACGACTGCCAAAATTCAACCTTTACATCAAGAGTTAATTGCTAACACAAAATTATTCTTCTATGGCAAGCTTCACAGCAAACTGAGGGAAAAGACTGACAACTTTCGAGAACTAAAGGAGATCCAAGAGGCTAATTCTAGCAACAGTGAACCTGATCAAGAGGCAAGTCAAGAGGAAGAGGATCAAGAGGAAATTACCATCAAGGCCTTTTGGAAGTCTTTTAAAATAAAGGATGCAGTGGATTTATTCTGTGAAGCTTGGGGCCAGATCAATCAAGCCACTATTGCACACACTTGGGCCCCCCCTTCTTCCACATTTGAAACAGGCGGGCAAGGCAGTCAGGCAGGAGCTACAGGTGGTAGCACATGAGACTGCTGACATCATCAGAACTGTGCCAGGACTCTCGTGTGTGTCTGACAAAGAAATCGTGGACTTGGTAGGAGGTGAAGATCGAGAAGAAACTGCTGAGGAGATGCTGAACCAAGATGAGGAAGAGGAAGAGGAAATTCAAGAGGATAAGGAAGAAGAAAAGAAGCCAAATGAGGCAACAGTGAAGGATTTGTCTGAAATCCTGGCTGTACTGTCCGAAGTTCAAGACAAGGTAACCTCTCTCCAATTTAACTGTCGAGACCAAGCCCTAGTGTATTTCCGAGATCTGACGAAAATCTTCACCGAGAACCTGAATGACAAAATAAATGCAAGACGCCAGACACTAATCACACGATTTTTAAGTCGGCAGCAAGAAAGGTATGAGGCACAGAGACAAGCCCTTTTGAATGCCTCGTCAGACGAAGAGGACGATGTCGACATGCCCCCTGTTCAGCTCGAGGAGGATCTATATGATGGCTGGGAAGATGAGGAAACAGAGGCCCATCGCATCGAGAATGAAGTTCGTTTGCATGTGTTACGATGTGAGGGACAAGAGAAAGATGAGAGATGGAGAGTGAGCAGAGTCAGGGCCGTTGTCGCTAGGTTGCTGCGGTACAGTAACCACCAAGCACGACAGTAATTTCAACAATAAATAGCAAAAATGATTTAAAAGTTGTTTATCCATTTGCATGTGAAGTTTATTTTATTTGTGTTCACAGTAGGAATTTAGGGTTTCGTTGGAGTATGCAGCACAGGCATTTATTTTTTAGCGGCTCTGGCAGGGATGAGAGATGGAGAGTGAGCAGAGTCAGGGCCATTGTCGCTAGGTTGCTGCGGTACAATAACCACCAAGCATGACTGTAATTTCAACAATAAATAGCAAAAATGATTTAAAAGTTTGTTTATCAATTTGCATGTTAAGTAAGTTTATTTTATTAGTGTTCACAGTAGGAATTTACAGTTTTAAATTTTTCCTTTACCTTTCCTTTTCTCTTGGGGGAATGCCGGTATCTAAGCGATACTGACGGTGGAAGGTGAACCTCCCCGCAGTCACCTCAAGAAGAAGAAGAAGATTGTTTGTTTATCCACGTGCCGTGCATCCATTCAACTTGTCACAGTCTCACCACTGGTTTTTTGTGACCTTCCATTTATTGTCTGGCTACTGAGTGTTCTAATATCATGGCTTCAACATCGGGGGCTGGCCCAAGTGGTGGTGGTGGCTCAGGGAAAAAACAGGAAGTGCTGGTAATGTAAAAGTGACCGAAAAGGCCAGACAGTACATGCGTGGCAAGCCAAAGAAACAATACTGCTTGGAGGAAAAGAAAAAGATAATTTTTTGAGTACTGTATGTAGTATACGTTTATCTTATTACAGTACTGTACTGAAGAAATATGACGTGATACTGATGGGTAATGGAGGAAATTAGGGGTATAGCTGAAGGAGTCCAGGACTGTATTAATTTTTTTAGGTAAGAAGTTTGCCCCTCGGGTAGCGATTTCATGGATAGCGGCCATTTTGGTGGACTAATAAGGTCGCTGTCCAAGGGGCCTCACTGTATATTCATCCTCGTACCATGTACCAACCTCGTACACTTCATCACTTTACTTTTATTCTCATTTTCAGTTTCCTCCTTTCACACACCCTTCCAAACTCCACTACCAACTGTCTCAATCTCTCCTCTGAATCAGCCACCAGTGCAGTATCATCCGCAAACAGCAGCTGCTTCAGATTCCACTCTCTACCATCATTCACCAGACTCAGTCCTCCACCTAACACTCTTGCATTCACCTCCCTTACAACACCATCCATATAAATATTAAGCTACCAAGGCGACATCACACATCCCTGCCGCAGCCCCACTCTCACGGAAAACCACTCACAGTATTTCCCACTCTTACACATGCTCTACTATTTACATAAAAACTTTTCACTCCTTTTAGTAACCTGCCATCAAGCCCATACAATCTTAAAACATTCCACAAAGCCTCCCTATCAGTTCTATCATATGCTTTCTGTAAATCCATGAATGCCCAAAACACATCCTTACCTTTCACTAAATACTTTTCACACACCTGTCTCACAGCAAACACCTGATCCACACATCCCCTCCCTCTCCTAAAGCCACACTTCTCATCACCAATCACTTCCTCTGTACCCTCTCTAACTCTCTTAATTAATACTCTACCAGACACCTTACCTGCAACACTCAACAGACTTATACCTCTAAAGCTAGTACATTCATTCTGAACACCCTTACCTTTATACAGTGGGACCACACAAGCACTTGCCCAGTCAGTTGGCACCATACCTCGCCCAAAGCACACATTCAACAATCTTACTAACCAGTCAACAATAGTTGCTCCACCACCTTTCAGGCATTCCACAGCACACCTAATCATACCTGCATCTTTCCCTGTTTTCATCTGCTTTACTGCCTCTTGCACTTCCTCCGTCGTGATCAAAGATTCATTCAACTCTCCCAACACATTCATTCCTTGCACCCTTCCATCTGCCACAATCTCAGCCTCCCTTTCCTCTTCTACATTTAATAATCTTTCAAAATACTCCACCCATCTCTTCCGTACTACATCCATCTCAGTTAACATCCTTCCATCCTCTGCTTTTACTCGTTCCTCCTTCCCAGACTCTCCCTTTCGCCCCCTTTTCACCTCCTTCCAAAACATTTTCTTATTTTCTTGAAAATTCTCAGTCAACCACCTACCCCACCTTTCATCTGCCGCTACTTTAGCATCACGCACAACCCTTCTCGCCCTATTCTTCTTTTCCTTATACCTCTCATATGACACCTCATCCTTCCTCTGCAACCACACTTCATATGCATGTCTCTTCTCACCCACAGCCATACTTACTTCCTCGCACCACCATTCACTTCCCTTTCTTACACCACCACCCACTCGTCTCACACCACACACCTCTTCTGCATGCCCCACTACAGCACTCTTAAACAACTGCCATTCCTCCTCCACACTGCCACTTTCCTGATCTTTCACTGCGTTCCAGTGATCTCTCAATTTCTCCTGATACTCTATCATTTTCTCCCTTTTATCCAACTCACTCACTTTCAAAACCTCCCTGCCACACCTAACTCTCCTAGCTCTCACCCATCTCTTACCTACTCTCAACTTTCCCTCCACCAGGTAGTGGTCAGACATACCTCCACCCTCCCCTCTCAAAACTCTCACATCCAACAATCTTCCTATTACATTCCTGGACACAACCACATGTCCATCAATGCTCTGTCAACAACCCTTCCACCCTCCTGTCTCACCCATGTATACAGTACTTATAAATATCTCTTCTCAAACAAGATATTCCCAATCACCATCTCTCGCTTATCATACACACCTATCATTCTTTCCCTATTTTCATTTCTTCCAGGCACACCTTGCATACCAACTACACCTTCAACTGCTACATTTCCCACTCTAGCATTCAGATCCCCCATCATTACCACATTCACATTTGCTCCAAAGCTCTGCAAACCCTCATCAACATCATTCCAGAAAGACTCCTTCTCTTCTTCATCCCTTTCACTACCAGGCCCATATGCACTCACAAATACCCGCAACTCACGTTCAAATTTCGCTTTCACTCACATCAGTCTTGATGACACCACCTTCCATTCAATCACACACTGCTGTACTTCCGGGCTCACTAACAAGGCCACACCTTCTCTTGCCCTCCCACTATCAACACCTGACAATCTTCCATTCACACTTCCAAAAGTAGATTCACCTTTCCCTTTCATCTTTGTTTCACTCAAAGCTAACACATCCAACTTTCTTCTCACAAACATTCCAGTCTCCTCCCTTTTAACCTCAATCGTACTACAACCACGGACATTTATAGACCCAACCTTCAGGGTACGGGGATAACTCGATCCCCCATCCCTCTCTCTGGCCTGTCTCTTTCTAGGAACTAAAAAACAGAGGAAAGGGTCCCTAGTCCTCTCACCCCGCCCCTTTTAGTTGCCTTTTACGACACGCAAGGAATACGATGGCAGAATTCTTCCTAACTCAATCTGGCCGCAGAGTAGTAGTACCACCTCATAGTGCGGCCAGATTGTCCCCCCCGCCACAGGGGGGGCATCACCCTTCCCTTTGTACACATTTACAGTTACACTCTTCAGCCAATCATCTTGGACAACACACTCATCGTTTCGTTTCTTTTCGTTTTTGAAGGCTACAGCATGCTTGTATGCCTCGGCATTGGTCACCTAATGGCGGCTTTCCATGTGCTCGATCTTTGGCAGCCTCCCTGTTCAGTCCCTT
>JAGKTI010018952.1:0-17323 GCA_018397915.1 Birgus latro | reverse complement strand
ATATGTGGCACATTTTTGTCCAAAAAGGCTTTAGAGCACTGGTCAAAAGCAAGGTCAACGTGGTTTTTATTCGATTTTGACCAAATTCGTTGAAACTGTTACAGCGTTGGGGCAAAGGAAAAGGTGACATGCGTTACTTCTGAATAATTTTGATCAAAGGCAAAGGTCACAAGTAAAGTCAAAGAGTCAGCCTTTAAATAACTAAGGCAGGTTTGATTCGATCTGGGTAAAACTTAGTGGAAGGGTTTCTAGTAAAGCGAAGATAAAAATAATCTACTCTCAACAGCAAGTCAAAGTTTAAGGCCACTGGGTAAGGTCTGCTTAATCACTTTTGAGCCGATCTGAATCCAGCTTGGTCAGTGAATTTAAAACTAGGCAAGGATAAACTGACTCGATTTTGAGAACAATCAGTCACACGTCAAGGTTACAAGGCAAGGTAAAAATAAAAAATCTGCCTAAAGATAAGCATGGCCCCTGTCGTCTCAGAACATGTTGCTCGTCTGTTTGGAAGTACGGTGACTAATTAATCTATAAACAGTAGGTCAGATGTGAGGAAGGTACTGCAGTTTATTAAAGTATATCATCACGATTACTTTGAAAAAAAAAAATAAGATCACTAACTTTCTTCAGAACTTCAGATGCCCTGTGATCGTGTGGACAGACCTTAGGACGGATTTTACGGTATGGTTGTTACAGTTTTTTATTTTATTTATTTATTTATTTATTTATCTATTTTAATGCAGAGACATCTCTTGGAGCCAGACTATCCATCAGTCACCGGCTAATAAATTTTTAGATCAAAGATGCTCTTCGCCCGTAAACTTTAGTGATACTGGGATCCTGAGCTCCCACATCTGTTTTGTATATGCTATTGCACTTGTTTTCTACTCGTCTCTCTGCCTTCGTTTGTAAATCATATTTTCATAACGCTCTTTTTCTCTGTACTCATTTCCCCCCTCCCATTTGTGCTCTGCATTTATTTTCAAATTTATTTCATAATTATTCAGTGTCTTCTTTGCTTTTGCTTAACTCTTAACTTCCTCATTCTCCTCTTTGCGCTCCATATTTATAAAAAATATTCAGTTCTTATGTCCATAGATTTTCTCTCCATTCATCTCCTATGCATTCCCATTTTCTCTTTTCTCCTCTGCTCTTTCTCTTATGTCTCTTTTTGTCCCTCCTATCTCTCCACAGTTTCTCTCCCCATACTTATTTTTGTACATTGCTATTTGCTTTTGCCCTCCTCCTTTTGTTGCTGTGGGACTCAAACCGTGCAATTGGCCATGCAATTAGCGATATGCAAATACCAATCACCATCCACCCGAACCATATACATTCGGGACCGAGGTTGGTGCAGCCTCAACAGGAATGAAGGATTGGAGTGGGGAATGTAGTTTGGGATGACAAAAAGACAGACGAATGGTACACTACTCAAAAAAAGTTATTGCGCCACTGGACATGAGCAGATGCTTCAGGCACAGATGAAGCTATTCCAGTAGTACATCAGAGTACATTACACCTTTTTGTGCCATTTTGTGGTGTTTAAATAAAAAAAAAAATATCTGCACTACCAACACACGGGTGCCCATATATCACAATGCTTCGTCCACGTTCCAAAATGCTAAGAGTTGGAAGGGCCGCGAACTTTTTTCTTTTTTTTTGTCTCCCTTTATTTGATGTACAACGTCGGCGACACATTAGGGGGCAAATAACGATGAGCTACCGCATTAGGTGCATTCTTAGCAGTACAGGAACGAAAGAGTGGAGAAAATAAAAGTAACCCTTTAGTGGTTAGCACATACATCAAATCCCCCCACCCTCCCTCCCTCCACAGTCACCCTGATTCAGATAATCACCCTTTTCATGAATTAAACATCAGATTTACAAATAAATCATTTTCATTATTATTTTCAGAGATAGAACAAGATATTTATAAGCAAAATGCAAATACACAGCATGCTAAGTGATATTGCTTACACTCTTTCTTTGCTGCTGATCTTTACCCGGGAGGCTACGTGACAGATAGGACCCTGCACAGATCTGGTGTCCGTATTTGGTTCTGACAGTGACAAATATAGAAGACTCTGCCTCAGGCACGCAACATGGACCCTAACACTGCTGAATATTAAAACAATCAGATGATCATGAACACAACCATAGTTAACATAAACTCAGCTACATAGTCCTGAGCACCATCACATGGTAATGGTCATAACCACCACCACATGGTCGTAAACAGCATTATATGATCATAATCATTTTTTTTTATGTGTCCGACTCTGGGCATAGGCTTCACAGCCTGCTATCAAGGCCCAGCAGTCCTCCTACATACCATACACCTCTACATGTCACCACTTCGGCGCTAACACCCACCGTCCATATCGAATACATGCAAGGGCTGTCTCATACAGAACTGGTGAATTGGTATTAGCTGGGGTATTTTTACGACATGTCGGCGGGTCTTCTGGTAGATCAGTAAAGCTTGATTTAAAGAACTTCAAATCCTTAAACTGTTCCCTGCCCCAGTGAGGATTTGAACCTAGGTCCGCTAGGACCGCAAGCCAGCTCTCTACCGATCGAGCCACCGCCTCCCCCATATAGTCACAAACTCAACCAAACAGTCATTAACATCATCACATAGTAGTTAACATCATAACAAATCATATAATCCACCACATGGTCACAACACCACAACTTGATCATGGAAATAAACATCAACACATAGTCATAAATGCCACTATTTGGTCTTCACACCCATCACGTATAAAGCCCATCACACAACCGTAAAGGGCACATGGTATAAACACCAGCACAGTATGCCATGATCAAGGTCATCAACATCGTCCCGTGGTCATAATCACCATTGGACGGTCATAACACAACCAAATGGTCATGAATTCCACTCCAAGCTCAAAACTCCACCACATAGATATAAATACCATTACACGATTATAAACACCACAAATTAGTTATTAATTCAGCCACATGGTCATACACACCAGCACATTGTCATGGTCATTAATGCCACCAAATGGTCTTGTTCATAAATGCCATCAAATGGTCATGGTCACAAACACCACCTTATACTGAAAGACATCACCATAGGGACATAATACCATCACTTTGTCACGGACATCACCACATTGTCGTGATCATAAAGATCTTAATGGTTATCCATAGAGATAGATCTTAATGGCTATCCACAGAATTACATGGTCGGAAACACTGAAACGCGGTTATTAACCCGAGGCGTCCCGATGATGTATGGGTACGTTGCATCGTTTTTGGTAGGCATATGCGGGAAACGTAGCCCCACCTGATCCCCCCTCCCCCCCACATGCCATTTTCTCTGCAATTCACCTGTTATCAGTGACCGGGCCAGTAAAGACATGTCGTGCCATGGTCTCTCCAGTGACGAAATTCATGGTGAAAGCGATTCCTGAGGTAGAGGACAAAGGAAAAAACAAACTACAGGAAGAAACAAACAGAAGTGATATGATAATTTCGTAAAGGAAGGTGCCATATGTTGGTGCGTCTGGTGAGTGAACAACGCTTATATCGCCTATATTATTGTGTGAAAACCAATATACTCTTGTACTACATATAAATTCGTACCAAATAAATAAATAAGTACGTAATTTAAAGTGGCTTGAAATAGTTACCCCTCCCATAGTCCGGTTACTTTGAAGCCAGGTACCCACACAAAGCATTAAAAGGTAAGGGTACTCTCACCTGTAGCAACATTTATAAGCTCAGGAGGGCGACTTTTCTAGGAATTTCCGATGATTCTCACCAAAAGCGGAGGTTTGAGCCCAAAAAACAATTATTCCAAAATTGGTCGGGATTGGGTGTGTGTGTGTGTGTGGGGGGGGGGGGGGGGGGCGGGGGGGGAAAATGGGCGGGGATATGAGGGGTTAAGATCATCTACAGGTCTAAACATCGTCAAACTGTTGTAGTCATAAACACAATTACTTGCTGATGATTCTTTTGTGTGTGTGTGTGTGTGTGTGTGTGTGTGTCCGACTCTCGGCATAGACTTCACAGCCTGCTATCACGGCCCATCAGTCCTCCTACGTACCATAAACCTCCACATGTCACCACTTCAGCGCTAACACCCACCGTCCATATCAAATACATGCTAGGGCTGTCTCATACAGGATTTGTGAATTGGTATTAGCCGGGGTATTTTTACGACATGTCGGCGGGACTTCTGGTAGATCAGTAAAGCCCGATTTAATGAAATTCAAATCCTTAAACTGTTCCCTGCCCAAGCGCGGATTTGAACCTGGGTCTGTCGGGACTGCAGGCCACCTCTCTACCGATTGAGCCACCGCCTCCCCCCCATCACATGATCATATGCCACCTGGTCATCAGTTATACTCCTCAGTCATAATAATGTGTCAGAGATGCCACGTGCATGTTCGTAATCCACTTTTGATTTGTCAGATTTCCTTCTTGTCAAAAGAAAGAAAAAAATAATAAAATCTTTTCCAGTAACTGACGTACTTCTTGTTATTATTTCGCTCAAAAAAAATAAACACTCCTCAAGTGGAGAAATAATTACTGGGTGAGAAAGGTGGAGTTTATGAAATTTTAGTAAATAACTGGCAGCAGGATGGCAAACTTGTGTGCTGATTAGGAACAGAAAGCAACATTTTGATGTTCAGAAGTTAAGTTAGAAAGCTGTGGTTCATCCTTAGATATAAACATTTTTAGGATAATCATCTTGCTTGACGGCCTGCCTACAGAGAGAACAAGAAGATGGTCAGGTGTGAGAGAAATAAACTGACTCATCACACCAATACAAAGAAAAATATCCTCCTAAGGTGGGAACTTACCAGTAGGTAAAGTACAAAACGTATAATTATAGTAGTAATAATGGGTTCGTCGACACACACACAAACACGCACACGCACACACTCACTCACACACACACACACACACACACACACACACACACACACTTATTCAGGCCATTTTTTAATTATTCTTCTGGGCCCCTCACACCTTCCCTAGAGAATTCCCACGCCCCCCTGTTTTGTCGTATCTCCGTGTTGATACCCACTGTTGTACAGCAACGACAGTTGATTAACCCATCAGCTACCAGAGTTCCTGTGCAATGGATTTTGCCGTAGGGGTGCTATGCGTACCGCCCTCCGCGTATATATACTAGATTTGGTTTTAGCTAATAAAGAAAATGTCATTAGTGATACAGACGTTGGTGGACGACTTGGTAATAGCTATCATGAAGAAATTAAGTTTAAATTTATTTGGGATGTCTGTCCTACTGAAAATTCCTCCACCGTTCCCAATTTTCCTCTAGGAGATTTTGATGGATTAAGAGCTTATTTTAGAACGGCACTCCATAGGGAGACTAGCTACTTTAGGGGAACCAGTGGGGAATCCCAGGTCATAGGTGAGGGGCAGGAAACGGTTGTGAATGTGTTCCAGGTCTCTCAGGAAGGTCAGGTCATAGGTGGGAGTGTAGTACAGGTGACAGGGATTAACTCAGGTCCAGCACCAAGCAGCCGTTCAGCCAGTGATAAAAATTATGAGTTAGTAAATATAATGCACGGAGGCCAAGACAGATATATCCCTTTGAAACAGTTAAAATCGAATAATTCAGAACCAAGATGGTTAAATAACAGATTAAAATCGCTCATAGGCCAAAGGAAACGAATATATAGACAAACATAACGTGGAGGGGAACACTTACATAACCGGTATGCGATTTTGAATAAAGAAGTAAAGAGGGGGTTACGGACAGCAAAGAGAAGTTGTGAAATTAAAGTTGCTAGTGAATCGAAAGAAAACCCCAAGGGTTTTTATCAAATGTACTGGACGAAAAATAAAGATAGGATAGGACCTCTCAGAACAGAATAGGTAACATTACTAGTGATGATAAAGAAATATGCTCCATCTTAAATAATAATTTCGTATCAGTATTTACCAAGGGAAATCTAGACCTGGTCCCTCAAGCAGCAAATATTTACGATGATAATACGGAAGATATTCTTAATAATATAACCATTAGTAAGGAGGACGTATTGAAAGAAATTACTAAGTTAAAACCTCAAAAATCGCCAGGTCCGGACGACATATACATGCAAAAATTATAAAAAGAAACCAAAGAAGATGTCAGCCACTTTTAACGTTATTTAATGACTCTTTAATTTAAGGAGAAGTTCCAGAGGCGTAGAAGACCGCAAACGTAGTACCCATTTTTAAAAAAAGGTGATAAAGCAGCTGCGTCGAATTATCGTCCGAAAAGTCTAACGTCAATAGTAGGTAAGATGCTTGAGTCAATTTTGGCAAACAAGATTAGAGAACACTTAGGAAGATTTCTTATAAATGAAAGTCAGCACGGATTCAAGCAAGGACGATCCTGCCTCACAAACTTGTCATTCTTCTCGAAGGTTTATGAGGCAGTTGCTGGCGATAAAGCTTGCGATATTATTTATCTGGACGTTAATAAAGCTTTTGATAGGGTCTCACACGAAAGGTTAGTTAGAAAGGTTCTAGCACTCGGTATAGACGGTGATATCTTAAAATCTATAGAATCCTGGCTGAAAGGACGAAAGCAGAGAGTATTAATAAGTGGAACGGTCGGATTGGAGATTAGTAACTAGCGCGTACCACAGGGTTCAGTATTCGCTCCCTTATGATTTCCATCCATCCATCCATTGCCAGACGCAATTATCCCGCAAGGGGTGGCCATTTGACTTTGAGTTATTTGTTTTCCAGGGAGGGGCACTAACCCTACACCAACCCACTTGTTGACACGTAGGGAGCACGTTATGATATATATGTAAATGATCTAGACTGAGGAATCACTAGCAGTCTCAGCAATTTTCCGACGATACATAAATAGGGCGTATCATTATATCGACTGACGGTTGCCATAACTTACAATAGGACCTCGATGTGTTGTCCAAATGGTCTACTCGTACAACTTGGCAAATAGAGTTTAACGTTGAAAAATGAAAAGTATTTAACGTAGGCAAGACCATTGGAGATATTAAATACAGCTTAGATAACAAAGGAATTAGTAAATCGGAATACGAGTGAGATCTAGGAGTCATGGTTAGTAAAGACCTCAAACCAAGGCAACAGTGTATTAATGCGAGAAATAAAGCAAGTAGAGTCCTAGGATTTTTTTCCGAGATGCGTGAGCAATAGGTCAGCAATAGTAATACTGCAGCGTCATCTAGCATTAGTAAGGCCACATTTAGTCAACGCCGTACAGTTTTGGTGTCCTTATTATAGAATGGGGAGAGCCCTCTTCTTTGCTATCCTCATTGCATTCTAGTAGTTCAGTTAATCTTCTGGGAGCTGCCTAGCATGAGTCCAACTGCCCTACTGCAGTTCTCCTCTTTTCTTATGTTCTTATGTTCTGTCAGTTCATAGGGCCGTACCATAAAAACCAATAATTCAGGCGGTCCAACGGCGACGTTCAGTCATCAGACGTTCCTGACCGTCAGTCATTCTACTATAAAAAAAAAAAAAAAAAAATCTGCTCAGTCTTGGCGAAACCCATTTCTGGTTTTTATCCTCCTGTAACATTCCAATACTACTTTACGCCATAACCAGATGACGATAGCCTGGTGTGAACAGCATATTTATTGATGATTCGAAAAACAGGAACGTCAGACGCTCACGTTCGTCAGTACTGGCGTTTAGTTTTTATAGTACGGCCCATAGTCGCGAATCTTATAGGTTCTCTTCTTTTTAAAATTTTGAAAATGCCCAGTTCCGTCCTATATTGAGGACACAGGGCGCTAATGGGTTAAGGGACTGGAACAGCGAGTAGTCAGCACAAACTGAGTTATTGTAACAGTTTACAGGAATAGAACATAAAAAGACAAACATGGATTTCTCGGAAAAATAAATGAGCGATAGTGAGAGGAAGAACAAATTACAGTACTACAGTATATTATGTGAAAGGACTGGAACTGCGCCTGAGACAGAAGAAGCAGCAGTGCAAGGAATAATGAACCAGAGAACGAACACCAGCTTTGACGGCAATGTGAGGATGGAACAGCACAAAAAGCAAAAACAGTAATCTTGGCAGTTTAGTGGAATGGTTGAGGGTACGACACCTCGTCCCCACTACACTAGGACTGTAAATTTCTTTCCTTCCATCAAGAAACTATTGTTCTCGGTTTAGGAGAGGCCTTTCGTACTGAAGGACGTTAATTTCACTAAATAATTATTTCCTTTAAATCTGCTTTTCATACCGGCTTATTACTAAGGAGATTCATAGAGAAGATAAGAAAGAGTCACTGCAGCTATAGCTCCAGCACAAGTAATTTCAGTTATGTAGTAACGTGGAATAATTCAATGGATATGAAGCACACTAGGAAGTCGATAACAAAAGGATACGAGGATGCAGCAACAAGTAATCAGCAGTACTTATAAACATAGTTAGTGTAGTGTGTGCATCGGGCGTGCTGAACAATTTGTATGTCTCAGGCGATTTGAAGCACCACGAACTTTCCTATTACTGAAAGCCCACCGTACCCATGTATTCTGTGTACTTTAATCACCTAATATCTTCACTTTTCAGTCAGTTTTAAGCACGACTCTTTTATTATCCTTCCTATAATCGGTTACAAACATACAAACACCCAAACAAGGGTAATAACATAACCTCCTCTGCCTACGGTATCAGAAAATACTCAGAAACACTCATCCAAGCCAAGCGCTGCTACCAAACGGCCGGGTGCAGTGCCAATATAACCTGGTTTATTGGCAGCAGTGAAGGATGTAACAACAACGCAGCACAGTGTTAGTATATCGAGGCAAAGGATCAGGAAATGAGGCAAGACAACTGGCAGTAAACACTCGGTAATCCCACGTAGTACCAGCTGCCATCCGGTTAATTTCCTTTTTCACGTGGCGTTTATGCTTGTTCTCACGACAAAATGGCCTTGAGTTGTACTTTATTGCAAACAACTGGTTTCCATGAACTGAGTCACTGGTGAATTTTTATTTCATTTTTGCCATCACAGGACTGCTTAATTCTGCCCAGCATGTGAAAACTATGAAAAAGATAAAGGCTGAAGCCTGAGAGTTCTTGATGGCAAAAGAATTAGACACAAACTTTAATAACTCCGACAGCGTGATATGTCGGTTTTACTTTATTCTTGTTTTGGCATATATTCAACACTGAGGAGACGCCCCGTATGTATGAGGCTGTTCGTTACTAGAATTTTTAAACCAGGGGAACTTCTTTTCTTGTAACTGTGTCTCAAGGGAATATATTGGCTATGAAAAGAGGTAGTTTCTCGGATCATTAATGTACCTGGTAGGTAAACGGGTAATAACAAGAGAGAAATGTTTTCATGCTAAAAATATAGTAGAGACAAGTAATTAGGTCTGACTGGCTGGGAACTCACCTCTTAGATGAATAAGACCATCAAGCAGCAGCAAGAAGTGTAAGGCCTAATGTTTGCCACACCATGTTTAATAGTGAAGAATCAGAATGATGATGATAATGGTGGTGATGATAATGATGATGACTGTATACCTCTCATGTTCTAAAACGGATGTGAACAGTCGCTAAAACAATATCAAAATTTACTGGGCAAACACGGTGCTGTAGTGCAATATCTTGGTGATGAGTTGCTAATGCTCCTCGTGTGGTTTAATTGCTGATTATGCCTTATGAAACTTGGATATCAAGCGTAGGATGTGATGGAAGTAAGGCAGAGTAGGTGGAATGACTATTATTCCTTTATTTCCTTCTCAGGGAATTAGTGATATCTAATCTGGAGAAATTGAAGATGGAAGTAAGAGTCGTGGTGATGGTAATGGAAGTTGTGGTGGGTCTGATGGAGTGGTATACTGGGACTGTTTTTATCTGACGGAATTGGACCACTCCAACATTTTGATTTTTTTTTCTTTTTATGCAAGGATGAAGGAACCAAAGGCCATGGGCCCGCATACTGTTCCTTCCAATACTAGGTCATGGTTGCACAAAGCTGAAGAAGCTTTAGTTGTGAAGTAGGAATAAGTCTCCTTGGTTACTAGTCAGATAACTCTCCAATATACTGGATATCATCTGAACTGGATGAGGAAATGCGCATCAGGTTGAAACCAACACGCTACAGAGGGATATCCTCGGTGAGGGTGAAAGCACAGTGTTTGTACCCTCATAGCGAGACGTCTCCCCCACACGAAATGAAATCTGGTTGTAGTTAGAAATCTAGAAAAAGTATATCGTGCTGTAGACGTCAGGAGGTACTAAAACGGAAATGTGAAAAGTGAGTCGTGGTAATGATAAGGGAGGTAGGGAGAGATGTGGTAACGGCATTGTTAAGTGCCTGTGTGGAGAGTGTTCATGGCTGAAGAAATGTGAGTGGTGGTAATGATAATCGAGGAGTGCTGCCAGCAGTGGACATGTAATTGACGCTGCTGTAGAGATGAAGGTGGCGAAGTGACGCTAAAAGTGATAATGGAAATTGTGATGATGACAACCTTAGCAAAGTCAGAGAAATTGAGAGTGGAGATGAAAGGAAATACATTTGCAGAGGCTGAGGTGAAAATGTTGCTGGCTGTGGAAATGTAATAATTGTAATAATAATAATAATAATAATAATAAACATTAATATAATAATAATAATAATAATAATAATAATAATAATAAATAATGATGGTAATAGTAACAGTCCATCCATCAATCATCTAAACCTGTGTTGCTCCATGAGGAGCGTAGGAGACCGGGGCTAGGCAAGTTGATCCTGACATTTAAGATAAGAGTGACCAGCCTCACTCATCCCTGAGTGGCATTACGTGACAAATAAATCCCAGTCATCCCTTGGATATGAACTGAAACAGGCTTAATCCGGTTGAAGCACCTTAATTACCTACTAAACCACCAGGCGCCATAATCTGGTTATATGGTTGCCACCCAGCGTTGTAAATTGTTTCCCGGCGTATAGGAAACCATTTGGCTTCTCACTCAGGGTAGAGTCATCCGAGACAAAAAAAAGAAGAGGAAAGAATGAAGGAAAGAACGACAAAAGAGTAAGGAAGGATATAAGGAAGGAAGAGAGGAAAGAGCAACTACCCGAGAACAGCACAACATTGAGTGAGTGGATGGTGAGCGTCCCCCCCTACCACACAAAATAATAATAACAATAATATTATTATTATTATTATTTCTATTATTATTTGGGGGGTTTGTGTGTATGTGTGTGTGTGTGTGTGTGTGTGTGTGTGCCAGAAATGAAAATGGCAAAGATGATTACCCCTTCAACAGCGAAAGGTCTCCTTATGATGAGGAAACCCGTTTGGATGTCAAATGAATATTGCAATAACAGACCTAATCGCAATGAAGTGTAAATGGAAAGTGTTTATTATGTTCATTACAAGAGTTCTTTCGCAAGCTCAGTAAGAGTCCGACGACGACAAAAGAATATATATATTTATCTATCTATCTATATACCTAGGCTGCTTCCCCCAAGAAAAGGGAGGTAGCCGAGACAGGTCAACACACTACCAATTTGCTCATCCACATACACATTCATTCGCATCTTAGCCCTAAAGGGGAGAAGGGACAGATCCTCACCGCACCACACCGCACGAGGGTCAACTACGCAGTGCAGTGACATCAGCAGCAGGGCCCGACAGCAAAGCTGGTTTACCCCTGCCACATCATATCGGATCCAGCCCCTTACCCGCACATGAACTGATCAGCTGATCAGACAAAATGCAGGAGAATATCCCCTCAGGGCTGCGTCATCAATTAGTCATTCACAATTTCTCTCCATTCATGTCTATCACGCACAGCCACTCTTCCTTGCTCAACAGACAACCCTCTCGCATCCAACGCTCTCTTCACACTGTCCATCCATCCTATTCGTGGTCTTCCTCTCAGCCTTACACCTCTCACATCAGATCTAGTTATCTTTTTCATCAATCCCTTATTATCCAATCTCTCCATATGCCCAAACCATCGCAACACCCTCTGTTCAACTCGATCAGCCATCTCCCAAACAATTCCAGTTCTCCTTCGCGCTTCATCATTTCTCACTCGATCCATACGCGTCACTCCACACATACTCCTCAGACACCTCATCTCCATTACATTCAAACTTTTCCTCTCTGCTACACCCATATTCCATGTTTCAGCGCCATATAATGCAGTCGGTACCACAACACCCTCATACAGCCTTCTCTTTACATCCATTCTGAGTGAACGACGTCTAAACACTCTTTTCATTCCTCCCAGCACCTTTCCAACTTCATTCATTCTAAACTTCACTTCTGCATCTATTCTTCCATCCACAGCAACACGTGACCCTAAATACTTAAAACACTCAACCTCCTCCATTCAGACAGAGAAGGCATCAGTGGTGACACTAATGTTGATATATCTGTCAGAACTGCCCTAGAGGCAGATAATATTCTTTGCCGAAAAAATATGAGAGTAGCTGAGAGGAATGGTAATCTAGCTATTAATAAGGTGACAGAACTTGAGAAATGGATCTGATATTCGTGATGGCAATGGTGCTAGAACCAGAGAAAGGAAGTCTTTATTAGTGGTGTTAATGGTGGCAGGAATGGAGAAATTTAAACAACAGATAGAGAAGGGAATTTATATTGGTGGTAGTATTAGTGAAAAGAGTAATGAAATTAAGGCAATATTGGTGACGGATGTGGTGGCAGAGTGAACTGGAGATTATAACTGCGGTGGCAATGGCGACAGGAAGAGTGAGAGGGAGGTTATATGGTGCTGGTAATGGCGGCAGAACAAGGGAGAGAGAGAGAGGCTATTTTGGTCGTGATAATGGTGGCAGAACTAGAGAAAAGGGGGGCTGTAATGGTTGTGGTAATGGTGGTAGAACTAGGAAATGGGAGGTTATATTAGCAATTTTGGTTGTGGCAATGGTGGCAGAAATAGAGAATGGGTGATTATATTGGCGGTGAACAGTGGAAGAGGTAGGGAAGGGAGGCTATGTTGGTGTTGGTAGTAATGGCAGATGTATCTTAGAAAAAGCTGGTGACAAATGGCAAAATTATCTAAGAGAAAACTGGCAATATTGGTAAAATGTGGTAGTGTGTGTGCTGCCCACGTTTGCAGGATAAGATCAATAACTTTATTCGCTATGATCCCACGCACATCCATCTGAGGGTACACCTTGCTTGTGATACGAGGATATTGTGTGTCTGTGTGTGTGTGTGGGTGTGTTCTTACTTAATTATCACCTAATTGTATCTTTACAGGAATAAGTCAGGCTCGAATCGTCCCGTGCATTAAACCATTTTTGTCATACAAATCCTTAAATTTATTAATAGTTTTGATACACACTGTTCATTCGGTAATGCATTCCACAGTTTAATTGCCCTATTTGGGAAATTGAATTTTCTTAAGTCTTTATCACCTCTCTTTTCATGCATTTTTTTGCAATGTCCTTTTGCTGATGCTTCCCTGTAGGTTATATACTCATTTATGTCTATTTTCTCTTTCCCTTTGATGCATTTATATATCATAATCATGTCTCTTCTATTCTGTCTTTTTGTAATGCTGGTAGGTTTAGTTTTCTATTCTTCATTGCTTAGATCCCTTAGGCTTGTTACTCATCTTGTAGCGCCCCTTTGTACTTTTTCAATCTTATCTATGTTTTTTTTTTATATGTGGATTCCAGACTACTGACGCATACCCCAGGGTTGTTCTGATGAATTGTATTATTTTTCTCAGCATGTCTTCATTCATATATGTGAATGCTACTCTCATATTAGCAAGCAGTGTATACCTGTTCCATACTTACTCAGTGACGTCGTCATCCGGAGATAGTCTGTTATTTATTATCACTCCAAGGTCCTTCTCCTTTTCTTACATGTGGAGGGTTGAACATCCTAGTGTATGATCCCAGTCTGGTCATTTTCCACTTTTACCAAAGTTTATAACATGACATTTGTTCACATTGAAATCCATTTGCTATATATTGTTCCATTCATGAAGCTTGTTAATTCATCTTGTATCTCTCTGCAAGAGTATGTGTTTGAATATCTCCTTTGTATTTTCGCATCATCAGAAAACATATTTAGATAGCTTCCAATTTCAGTGATGCTGTCCGTGTCATTTATATATATTGAAAACACAACTGGAACCAGCGCTGAGCCCTGTGGAACTCCGCTAGTTACCTCTCTCCATGATGAGTAATTTCTCCTCAGTACTATTCTCATTCCCCTTTTTCTGAGAATATCTTGCATCCAACAGTACGGATTACCTTGGATTCCTCCTTGATGGTAAAATTTCCATAAATGTCTTTGTTGCAGTAGTCTGTCAAATGCTTTCTTGAAATATAAATAGATATTGTATACCCATCCTTCTATTTTCTGTAGTGTTTCTGCAACCCTATCATAGTAGCGTATTAGATTAGTGACATGATTTTCCCTTTTTAAAACCGAACTGTCTTTCTGTTATCATTTTTCATTTTTTATTTTTTTAAGATGGTTTACCCATATTCTTCTTATCCGCTTTTTTACTACCTTACTTACAACACTGATCAGTGATACTGGTCTGCAGTTGAGTGGACTCTGTCTATTTCCTTTTTTAAGCAGGGGAACAGTGTTTGCTTTCTTCCCAATATCATGTAATTTACCTGGACTTAAGGATTCCTTGAATATTGAATATATTTGTCTGCTTAACTCTTCTGCACATTCATGTAGCACCCAACCTGAAATTTCGTCAGGACCATTTGCTTTTCTGTTCATCGATCTATCTATTGCCAGACGCCTTAAGGGATGGCCACAAACACATTGCCTCCATGTCGCCCTATCCCCCGCCATTTCACTGCCCTGCTCCCATCTCACACCCTCCTCTCTACTCCATCCCCCCAACTCATCTTTGGCCTCCCTCTCCCTTTCCTCCCCCTCCACCTCACTCACATACACTCTCCTCGTCAGTCTCTCACTCTCCCACTTCTCCATATGGCCAAACCACCTCAGTGTATTTCTCCTAACGCTTTCTATCATATCCACATCCACACCACAACGCTTCTTCACTTCTTCATTTGTCAGTCTGTCTCTCCATGAGACTCCACATGCTTCTCTCAAGTAACTCACTTCCACTGCTCTCACTTTTGACTTGTGTCACTCCAACAAGACTAAATGAGGAATCTGATGTGCCCAGGTTATGTATTTTGGCATGGGCCATTGGTGATAGGAAACAAAAATTTAAATCCTTTATGTGCAGTGGAAGGGCATGTCAGAAAGTGTCATATCAGTATTATATAGTGAACAAGATAAGGTGGTCTTATCTACCGGAGATTTCCACAGGACCTGACCAAGTAACCTGAATATGAAACTTGGTGGGCCATTTCCTAAGAGTTAAATTCATTTGATAAAAAAAAGTCTAAATCTCACCAGTGGTGTCAATGTCATTGTAAGAAACGGTTGATGGTGTCTAATGACTGTCCTCAGGACAGTTTCAGAGTTCTAGCTAGTCTCCACATATTGCATGGGTGGAGACTATTGCTGTTGCATTTATTATTATTCCGGACTCAGAGTCTTGCAATGATTCCAGGAGAACTGGAGGCTGTGGAAGGTATATAAAAAGCCCAGGTTATTTGTCATGGAATGAGTCAGTGCTGATAGGAAAAACAATCCAGATCCTTTATGTGCAGTGATAGAAAGAATCATATCAGTATTATGAATGAACGAGATAAGGTGGGCATGTCTACTGGAGATTTCAGTGGAACCTGAACAAGTGATTTGAAAAATGAAACTTGGCAGAGCAGTTCCCAAGAGTAAATTTCGTTTATTAAAAACATTTCCAAATCTCCTAAATGGGGTTAAGGTCATTGTTAGAAAGAATAGGTGGAGATTAATGACTGCGCACAGGGCAGCTAGAGTTTTAGTTAGAGCTTGTTAATGGTCCGGTTTAGATAGGAAATGAGATCGTGGGAAAAAAGGAGACAGAAAAATTGTGATTGAGTGTACAAAAGGAAAATAAGAAGTATAGAAGGGCTATATGGGGGGAAACGAGAAGGGGAACGAAGAGGAAAGTGGATAGTCAGAGAGCGAGAACATAATTATAAGGTAAGGAAAATATTTTGAGAAAGGAATTAGGGGAAAAAAAGTTAGGAATGTCTGGCAAGAAAAATGAGAATGTGATTTGAGGAAGACGAAGATGGATGGAGGCAGATCTAGGGCAGGTTTTAGCCCTGCAGTCTTCAATAATTTAAATCTTTGAGGTGAAACAATAAATAAATGGAATATAAGAAAGAAAAAGAGTAAAAGGCCTTTAAGGTTTCTGAAAAAAACAAACAAACAAATAGTATAATTTTACTCTTGGTAAGTGTCGGAGCAATAGACCAGGTGTCCATAGTATAGAACATAATCATCTCAAATTCAACGACATATTTTGCGTTTTGTTCTGTTTGTCTTCAGACGATTGTATTGAACTAAAGTAGTTATAATAATCACGGGGTTTACTTAAGCGACATCTATCCTTTCTGCATTCAAAAATCTGTCCTAAGCTGAATAAAATTGTCTGGCAGTACCAAGGATAAAATGAAAACATGATATCGGACTGAAGAGGCAGGTCACCAGCCAATACTCTCATTAACAATACATGTTTCCAGACCTCCTCTCCCGCCTTGGATTTGGAACATTATGTGTACAGAACATTTTTTTTTGAATAACGGAACAGAGGAAGGAAGAGCAAATGAATAAAAAAAAAAATCCATACATCAGATTACTGGTGTCCTCCATTCATTAAATATCTGTAACAGTTGGACCTGAACAGCTGTAGGTTGAAGTTTGGAGGGAAACAACTCTGGGGAAGCGAGTTCCAGAGAGATGCAGTTCGGGGAATAAAAGAATTCTGATAGGCGGAAGTTCTGCAATATGGCTGTGTGACATTCCAGTCATGAGCGCTGCCAGATCCCCGTGTAGCACGAGGGAAGGCATGGAGAGGTGGCACAATGGCCGCAACTTCGTCTGAGCATTTGTCATAAAAATATCTGTAAAACAATGCAAGGAAGGCAACATTCCTTCTTACTCTTAGGGGAGGTAAATTATTTTTAATAGCAGGGCTATCAATAATTCCAACAGCTTTCTTCGAATTTTGTCTAGTTGTTTTAATGCAACCTCTCCACATCCATTCCACAAGGGTGAGCAATATTCAAGCTGAGTGCACATAACTCTTGTAAATTAAAAATATCTGCTCGTCAGTGAAGAAGTTACGGACTCTGTAAACTAATCGAAGTTTCTTTGAGGCGGTTTTAGCAAGTGATCTGACATGAGTGGTCCAGCTGAGGACACTGTCAAGTGAGACGCCGAGAATTTCAATACTATTGGAGAGGGGAAT
>JAGKTI010018951.1:5331-17325 GCA_018397915.1 Birgus latro | reverse complement strand
CAGTAGGGGTTGGCACAGTAGGGGTTGGCACAGTAGGGGTTGGCACAAACGAAGGCAATACAAAAGAAGATGGCACATTAGAGGTTGGTACAGAAGGGGTTGGTACAGAAGGGGTTGGCACAGAAGGGGTTAGCACAGAAGGGGTTAGCATAGGAGCTGGCACAGAAGGAGTTGGTACAGAAGGGGTGAGCATAGAAGGGGTTGGTACAGAAGGGGTTGGCACACAAGGGGTTAGATTAGCAGTCGGTGAAGAAGTGGGCACATGAGGTGGTGAAAGTATTGGCACACAGGGGATTAACACATCAGACGGTGAAGATCTTGGCACAGAAGGGGTTAGCACAACAGGCGGTGATGTTGGGACAGAAGAGGTTGGCATAGCAATCGGTGAAGGCATTGATATAGAAGGGGTTAGCACACCAGGCGTTGAAGATGTTGGCACAGAAGAATTTAGCACAGCAGGTGGTGAATGTGTTGACACAGAAGGGGTTGGCACAACAGGCGGTGAAGATGTTGGAACGGACGGGGTTAGCACAGCAGGCAGTGAAGGTGTTGGCACAGGAGTTGGCATATCGTCCTCGCTAAAGACAGCAGAGTCAGACACACAGCGAGCCCTTCTGTAGTAATGGCTGTCATCCCTCTCATCCTTTCCTCCCTCCTGCATGAAACGGGACAAAATCAGAGCACTTAAGAACAAACCGAATAAAAGAATCGCACTCACACAAGGAAATGCTAAGTTAGAGGATACTACACCCTTATCCCGACCTAACCGCACTTGAGGATAATATCAAGTCTTTTATTATTATTAAAAGACTTGAATCCCCTCCTTACACAGTTCCATATGTGGGTATAAGTTAAACATTTGAACAGATCACCTCACTGATATCAAGACACACGTAATACATTCAACGCCCTAACATCTGCCAAGAAAAACGAATCTATAACGTTGAAATTTTCCGTCAATTTAAGATAACGTAGTACAAATCTAGACGTGCAAAAATGTAGAAAAGAAATATGATATTCTATGAGCAGATGGCCAGACGACTTATTTGTATGAAGGTATTGTTGATGGTGATTCCTATCGTTAAGACCATTTGTGTGTGTGTGTGTGTGTGTGTGTGTGTGTGTGTGTGTGTGTGTGTCTGCGAGTTTCTGTCTGTTTGCGGTTTCAGCCTCTGCGTGTTTCTGTCAGTCTCTGTGTCTGCCTACTTCTGTCTGTCCGTGTGTCTGGGTATTTGTGTCTGCGTGTCTCTGTCTGTGTCTACATTTTTCTGTCTGTCTCCGTGTTTTTTTCCTGTCTGTGTTGTTGGAACTAGACAAACCACTCACCCAGCCGCCTTTACCACGTGAACTGCCGAGGCTCCCGGTTGCATACCACAGGAACCTTCCGATGACGTCATCACTCGTGACTTAGCAGATGTGTGCGTGCACATACACACTAACACACTCGTCCTCTCTTCTTAATATGACAGAAGATTCCAAGGACGAAGCTGGATGGTCTATTTGCGTCTGATACATACTATGTATCCAATACATACACTGTTTAATTACTATCAAGACCCAGTCTGTGGCCACATACAGATATGTGATGTCTCTTAAAGTATTATAAACTTCCACATCCAGAAACCTCACGCAATATGTTGGAGAAATATACAGCAGTTTCAGCACATTCAAGCAGCGCCAACGTCTCAGCAGATAAGGTAGATTTGACGACCCTCCTGATCTTCCTTGTCTGCCAAAATATAGGACATATTGCGTGAGGATTCTGGATGTGGAAAGATCAAAATAAAGTGTTTCGTCGACAACAAGAGTCTGGTGGACACCCTTTACTCCTGTAAGAGCTTAGAAGACAGGAGATTGCGCATTGATATTGCTGTGTTGCGGGACATGTTGGAGCGGGGGGAGATTGATGAGGTATCCTGGGTGGATACATCACAACAACTGGCTGATTGTCTCACCAAGAAAGATGCCTCGACCGAGCAACTGCGTGCAGCAGTCAGCCGAGACTAGAAAGTTTAGAATACTTTAAGAGACATCACATATCTGTATGTGGTCACAGACTGGGTCTTGATAGTAATTAAACAAAAGTCTATGTATTGGGTACATAGTGTGCATCAGACGCAAATAGACCATCCAGCTTCGTCCTTGGAATCTTCTGTCAAATTAAGAAGAGAGGACGAGAGTGTTAGTGTGTGTGCGCACGCACACATCTAAGTGACGAGTGATGACGTCATCGGATAGTTCCTGTGGTATGCTACCGGGAGCCTTGCCAGTTCACGTCGTGAAGCCTGTGAGTGTAGTTGTCTAGTTCCAACAGATATGTAAAACAATAAATTACCTTTACGATGATATGTATATGTTATGGTAATATTTGCATTTTATTGTGCAGTAAAGCAAAAGGAAAGAGATTCAACAATTTTGTTTTAGTCTTGGCCACATATTCACTTCGCAATCTTTTTCTTTGATCGGTCAGCGCAAATACACTTTTTATGATAGGATACTGGTTGTGGTGTTATATTGATGCTGAATAGTTGTACTTTATTGTAGTATGTTCAGAAATGGAAAACAAAGAAAATGAAAAGTCAAAGTGATGAGTTGAAGTTTAGGCAAAGGCCAAATTTTTTTTTTTTACTTTGCTGTAGAAAAATACATTATTCACCAAGAATAAAGTGATAAAGAAACAAAAGATATGAGTCAGACCAGCTGTGCAGTACCCACCATGCATAGAGCAACCATTCCGTGACATTACACCTGAGTCTGTTTGTTATGACAGGTAAGTGCGATTTATGGTGAATGTTTTACAAAAGTTTCTTAACTCTTTGACAAAGATTCCAATCACGATTTTGATTGTCATTTCGAATCCAACCTCAGAGATTCTGATGATGCTTTTAATCGTCATTTTAAGAAACTTTTGTAAAATATTCACCATAAATCGCATTTACTTGTCATAACAAAGAGCCTTGAGCATAACGTCACGGAATGGTTGCTCTATGCATAGCTGGTACTGCACAGCTGGTCTGACTCATAGCTCTGTTTCTTTATCACGTTTTTCTCGGTGAATATTTTTTTACAGCAAGGTATACTATTTTGGGTTTTTGCTAAACTTCAACTTGACTTTATTTTCTTTGTTTTCCTTTTTTAAACATACTGTACTACGATAAAGTACAACTATTCAGCTTCAAAATAATACCACAATAAAAAGTGTATTTACACTGGCTGATCAAAGAAAAAGATTGCAAAATGTATATGCAGCCGAGACTAAAATTAAATAGTTGCATCTCTTTGCTTTACAGTGCAATAAAATGCAAAAATTACCATAATCTATATATCATTGTAAAAGTAATTTATTGTAATTTTCTATGGTTTAAACCAGATTTACATATCTATTATTATTAGTATTATTTATTTATTTGTCGAATATTTTTCAACGGCAAGGTATACAATTTTTGGTTTTCGCCTAACTTCAACTCGTCATTTGAACATTTGATTTTCTTTGTTCTCCTTTTTTTTAACATACAGCGATAAAGTACAACTATTCAACTTTGAAATGAAACCAAAACCAACATTCTATCATGAAAAGTGTATTTGCACAGAGCGATCAAATAAAAATATTGCGCTGCGAAGATGTGGGTCAGCGTGAGAGTGGCTGACTCTAGCACAGACATAATCTGCCTGCGCCAGAAACCTGATAGGGTTAAAGTGACGATTGAAAGCGTCATCGAAATCTCTGAGGTTGGATTTGAAATGAGAATCAAAATCGTCATCGGAATCTCAAAGGGTTAATTTGGTGGTGGTGGTAGTGATAACCATTGTCTGTCCGGCTGAGCAGACCCATTAACTGCAGGAAAATGATAGCCTCTGCAGGGCTATCTCATGCAGTGATGCTGTGTTCCATTGTGGTAGACAGTGCTTTGCCACAGTGAGTGTGTGTGGAGATTGGGTTCCTAGTTGGATGCAACATTTGCATCTTCACCCAGTCAGCAGGGCACCATAGTAGGCTTCACACAACCTCATTATTTGGTTATGTGGTGACCACCCAGTGTTTTAAGCTGCCTTTCCGAGCTAAAGGAAACCATTAGTCTTGTGAGCGTGGAGCCACTTGAAACCGTAAGGATAGTAGTAAAAATTGATGGGAAGGATGGGAGAAATAGGAAGAGAGGAAGGCAGATACAAGAAAAGAATAAAAGTGGGAGAAGCCAGCAGCCTTAGTGAGTGGATACCACCTAGCAATCTGAGTGAAAAGTGTCGATCATTTTTTGTGCTTATTCTGCCTTTATGATAACAGGTCGTTCTGTTATTAATTTCTGCTTTTCTCCAGTTTTTGGATTCTGTCTAGCCTAGGTATTTAGTGGACTCTAGGATAGGGTCATGATGATGACAAAATGGAACTCATTCTTCCACAAGGCATGAAGTATATTTGAGGCACAGGAGTACTTTTTATTTTATTTTCTTAATGGCAGTACCTTTACCTTGTTGATTATTACCCTATTTACACGTTCCCTCTGTCCTCAGACTGGCATGGGAGGTTCTGGCTCTATCTCGACACTGGACTATGAGGATGCCCTGAAGGAGGCTGAGGAAGAGAAGTCAGCTGTAGATGTGGCCAGTGGTGGAGTACCCATGCAGTCAACCACGGCCAACTATGATGTCACCCAGCCTGCCATATCTTAAGTCCCACCCCACTGCCTGCCCCACCCACACCTCACTCCACCACCCTCACTGCCACCCCCACACCCCACTCTGCCACCTCCCACACCCACCCTCCCCATCACCTTAACCCTATGAGATTTCTGGCCTGGACGCATTATGTCTGTGGTAGAGTCAGCCACTCGCAAGCTGGCCCTCATTTTCACGGTGCGATGTTTTTGTTCCCTATGGGTATATAGACTTTTCATGCTAGAATGTTGGTTCTGGTGTCATTTTAAAGCTAAATAGTTGCACTTTATCGTAGTATGTTCAAAAAAGGAGAAAAAAGAAAAGTAAATGTCAAAATGATGAGTTGGAATTAGGCAAAAACCAAAATTTTATACCTTACCGTAGGAAAGTATTCAGCCAAAAAAAAAAAAGGTATGTAAATGTGGTTTAAACCATGCAAAACTACAATAAATTACCTTTACAGTGATATATATATTATGGTAATTTTGCATTTTATTGCACGATAAAGCAAAAAGAAAGAGATGCATTATTTTCTTTTAGTCTTGGCTACATATTCCCTTTGCAATCTTTTTCTTTGATCAGTCAGTGCAAATACACTTTTTATGATAGGATGCTGGTTGTAGTTGTACTTTATTGTAGTCTGTTCCAAAAAGGAAAAATAAGACAAAAAGTCAAAGTGGCAAGTTGAATCTAAGGAAAAAACCAAAAATTTTATACCTTGCTGTAAAAAAATGTTCACCAAGAATAAAGTGATAAAGAAACAAAGCCGTAAGTCATACCAGCTGTACAGTACCCGCCACACGTAGAGCAACCATTCTTGACGTCATGCTGGAGTCTCAGTTACGACACATAACGCGATTTATGGTGAATATTTTACAAAAACTCCTTAAAATGTCGATTAAAAGCATCATCGGAATCTCTGAGGTTGGATTTGAAATGACGATCAAAATCGTCATCGGAATCTCAAAGGGTTAATTTAGGAGGAAATTTTCTAGTTGAGCCAAGGAATTATTTGAACTTCCCTCCTTTCTTTCTCCCTCTCCCTCCTCTCCTCCTCGTGTGTTTGTTTGTATTTATGTTGGTTATGGACCTTGTATACATAGGGTCATAGTAAATGTTTCTCATAGGTTCATATTTTAAGTAGAATTCTGACAGATTTTCTGGGTATCCAAGTGGCAGCAGATTTTGTCTGGTGTAGCCAGTGCCTCTGGGTCAAGTCTTATTGTGGTGCAGATTTGGCAATCCTAAAGTGACAATCTCAAAAGCTTAGTGTAGCCATAACTGGAAAGTGGATATAATTTATATTAAAATTTGCTTCACACTCATCTTAAGTGTCAGGACCAACTTGCCTAGCCCTGGGCTCCTGCGCTCATCATGGGGCAACATAGGATTGGATGATAGATGTCTCTTTAAAAATGACAACATTGCCTTTTGGGTGTTTTAGAGTTAAGTGTACAAAATAATTTTAGAGCCATACTCTGATGCATCCTCTTTTGCAGATAACACCAGGATGAGGAGGAAGGTGACGGATGCAGCAGACATTAAATCGAAGAGGACCTAAACAGCCTATTGGAACGGAGAACAGCGTGATCCTTGTTGGGGAGATAACTTCAAGTACTAACTGCTACAAGGCCAGGATAACTTGCTACAAGGCCAGGATAACTTCAGATGCCCGGGAAGCATGAGTGGGTGGATATTGACAACATCCACCACGGGAAGAGCTGCATGATGACCTTGTGGAAGTCTTGTTTTCTTCCCAGACTTAACTGCTGCTCTGAACTTTGGTCCCGCACAATGTTCAAGTTACAGCTTCTCCAGAGGCCACTCAGAATCTTCACAAGTAAAATCCAAGGCCTGCAGCACCACCACTACTGGAGAAGACTAGCCCACCTCAGACTGTTACCTGCAGAGGAGGAGGGGACCCTGCAGAGTAATAAATGTATGTGGAAGATCCTGGTGATAGCAGTAAACCATCATCCAAGAAGAGAGTGGCTGTGCAATATCAGAGGAACCCACAGCACCACATAGTGAGCACATTAATTGACAGCTCCACTCACCATAGACCTCTGCTGTTCAACTGTCGCAAGAAATCTAGGACATAAGTGGGACCAGTCAGGAAACTTGCAGTCTTGCAGTAAGGTGGATATATGGTGAAGTGATCCTCCCAACCACTTACTGGCACCAGATACCCCATCTGTCATCACGACACCTTTCTCAGAATCAGTCGAGGAGGGAGAGGATGGGTACCACTTGTTATGAGTGAAGGCCAACCTCAGCTTCACCAGTAACAGATGGAATCAGCTCAAGTTAACAAGTAAGTAGGTGGAATAAATGGACAACTTTTCCATTGCAATTTAGTTTGCATATTGCACCTTAACATTCTTACTCAGGACCAGATCCACCACTTTTGAAAAAAATTAATGCAAAGGGGAGCGTAATTCCCAGTGGAATTACCATAACTTTATTCCTGCTGACTCAGCCTGATTCCCCAGAATTATTACCATAGTACTTGTTTCATTTAAATTATTTTGATAAGATATTTAATGCCCCCTCCCCCCACCCCACCCCCTGCGTGTGTGCGCACAGACATTTTTTCCCCCCCAAAAAAATAATAATAATAATGGGGCATATGGCTCCACACTGCACTTTAAATCCATGCCTCTTTGTGCTTAGAAAATTAGGAACACACCATCAGCATGAAGGGGTTAGTGTTGTGGTGAATCACTGGAAAATCTAGGTAACCTTTCCAGTCCAATAATTTATATAATTTTTGCAGGTGTCACCTAAATGTATGTAAAATGGGAAGAGTGCATACACAGTATAGGGGTTAGTTAGGCAATATCTATCCATTGCTGTCATGGTGGTGGTGGAGAGGGATGCCTTCATGCGGTGGCACTGATGTATGAGTACAGTGATCCCTTGGTTATAGCAGTTTTCATTATCACTGCTACATGGAAAGCTGTACTTCTGCTGTTATTGCACATTTCTCGGCTTAAAAAAAAATAGTTGTTTCACCTTGACCTGGCCAATATTTTCAGCCTCTTGTGGCTTTATTTCATTCAGCTCAGTGACAGAAAAAAC
The DNA here is from genome assembly GCA_018397915.1 of Birgus latro. NCBI lineage: Eukaryota > Metazoa > Arthropoda > Malacostraca > Decapoda > Coenobitidae > Birgus > Birgus latro. The sequence continues at coordinate 9,591 of JAGKTI010018951.1, read as the reverse complement.
TGTTATGACTCAAAATCCTTTCCATGGCGTTCCTTTGTGCATAGCGTCACATCGTACTGGTTCAACTCAGTGTTAAGGTGATTTCCAATTTTATACCAAGTTTGTAGAAGAAGCAGTAGTAGTTGCAGCCCCTAGTTCATTGAGCAACGTGAACCCAGTGGACTGCAGGTGGAAGTTGCTCTTCTGCAGTCCACCAGTTATATTAGTGCCACCCCACCCCCAACCTTGCAAGATCTTGTTGTCTTCAGAGAATGTTATGGAAGCTAAAGAGAGACTGAAAAGGTTAATGTATGATTTTTATTTACAGGTTGTAGTTGACTCAGCCGTGGAGAAAAAGCTTACCATTTCATCATATATAAAGGCTTCAATATGCTTCCCTGTGTCAGCCTTGGTCACCTAATGGCGGCCCTCCATGCTGCTTGATCTCTGGCAGTCACCCTGGCAATTACCTCCACTGTCTAGTAAGTACCTGAATGTGGTTGCATTTTGTTCTAGACTAATCTGGTGGTTTGCAGGCTGACGTTGCGCTTCTCCTGCAGTCCACCATCCTCCTCTGGGGGTTTAGGAAGTTTGGAATGTTTGTCTGTTGATATCACTGCATGAAGAGATTCCTTCTCAGTACCAGACTGGTTTTATACTCCAATATGGTGCACATTAGTTCACTTTATCATATTTTTCTCATGTCCTGCATTCTGAACCCTACCTTACCCTGTCCTTGGATAGGAAAAGAGGTAGGGATGATGGTTTTTCTTACACTTAATAATACCTTGCCTTTTGACAATGGTGGGAGCTTTTCCTTTCATGCAAATACTCCAGAAAAATGTGTAAAGTTTTATATTGTATGAAAGTGAGATATGACCAGAGAATGAAGAGAATTTCAGAGGAGAGTAATGCAGTTGACTCATAGATAGTGTGCAGTGAAAGATTTAGTACTTGCATAAGGGTATTGGTAGGTTGAGATGGTTTGGACTTACTGGGAGGCCGATAGAGGAACATTCACAGCTTTGAATAATGGAGGGAGGAATGCCCAGATGCAGACAGAAGAAGACATTAACTCACAGTTGCAATTTGGTGCATCCAAAACAGCTATTGCTATGGCCCAGTTACTCCAGTATAATTGTCATGCTAGGATCAAAAAACCAGCAGCATGTCACAGGCATTCGAAAGACTGAGAAACACCATTTCCTGTTTTGTTGCTTTGTCTGTCTTTGCAAAGACCAGAAAGAAACATCTCTGCAGTGTTGCATGACAATGGCCTTAGTATTTCATCTGACAGAGTGCTTGAAATAGCACAACTAGGGGATGCTGTGATCACTAGGTTTGTTGAAATGGTGTAGCATGCCCTCCTGCCTTAAGGAAAGGGTTAGTCACAACAGCTGCCATGGACAACACTGACCATAATCCACCTTCCACAACAGCACCGACTTCATTCCCTGGGACAAGCATTTCCGTTTTCCAACATCCCAGCTCAGGTAAGATTCAAGATGGTACGATAAAAACAATGCCAGAACTTCCTGAGTTATTCACTGATATTCCTTAAGCTCACTTCACTGAGAGAATGCCAGACCTTCTGCTACTGTCTCTCCACATGCCTCCTCAACACTCATTTGATTCAAACCAGTCTTGACACATGAGTATGAATGGCTTGAAAAGGTGAGTCACTGAAGAAGTGAATGATACTGTACATGTAACTTGGTCCTCCTACCATCCTTAAGAGAAATTCACAATTTGAAATAAGCGTCACATAATATGTGATGGCAAAAATTAAGGAGACAGTGGATTTGCTTAATCCAGGACATGTACCTGTCATAACTACAGACCAGCCAATTTATGCAGTAGCTAAGCAGATTCAATGGCAGTGGCCAGAGCTCAAGTTTGTTCTCATGTTTGGTGGTCTGCATATGGAGATAGCCGCCCTGAGGTCCATGGCAACACTACTTAAGGGTAGTGGATGGACAGGTGCTTTTGTTGAGTCTGGTGTTGCATCTCAAGGTGCAGCAGATTTGTTCTTGTCAGTCTCTAGTGTCACTGAGGCACGTCAGGCACACCACATAACAGGCTGTTGAGAAGTTAATTGATTTACTGAATCTGGAAGACTGGTGTGGAAGGTGCAAACAGCAGAGTCACCAGTTTCAGTTTTGGTTCCTGGTGTTGACAGTGGAATTGTCCATCTTGATGCTAATTTGGTCTTTCAGAGAAGCAAATTTTGGTCTCTACTGTGAAGGCCTCACAGAGCCGATACTGTATTTCTCTGCCGACAACATTGTGAATTTGGCCTTCTATACACCTCGGAGACATGTTAGCACTTAATAAGCAACACCCAGATGTGGCTAGAGAGTTTCAGGAAACTTTGTTGTCCACAAATCAAACTGTCTGTTCTCAGTCACGGCAGTAGACAAAGCCCATGAACAGGCAAATTCTGTTATAAAGGGCAATGGAGGAGCCTTTGGCCTCACTGAAGATCCATCAGCACTCAAAAGGTGGATAGTTGCCGGGCCTGAAGTGAGCCAGCTTGTTCAGGAGTACGAGAAACCAGATGCCAAGACCAAAGTGCAACAGAGTGAACATTGTGATCAGACACAAAAGGCTCAAAAGTTATTTTTTGAGAGAGGAGAAAAGCTAACCTCTGTTTTACAGGAGTTTGGTAATCCTTTTCAGGAAGCGTCAGATGACCTTCTTCCCTGTGACACAAAGGACATTGCCAGTCCTGACAGGGCTGCATTAGTTACCACACACACTAAGAAAGGTGCAGGTCAGTGTCATGCATTCTTGAAAACACTTGAATCTGAGGTTCAGTGCACATTTTACCAGCCAGTTAAGAACAAAGCTGACAGCTTCAAAACAGTAGCACATTCAACTTAAAAGACACTGAAGGAGGACTTCCATCTTTTCTCTCAACTTTATATCTCTCGTCAGAGAAGGAAGTATGACTTTACGGAATTCTTTCAGAATGAAAACGGTCCTTTCCCTGCCTTTCTGGGTGACAATGGACAGCTTCATGTAACCAAAAAATCTCAGTTGGCTGAGATCCTTGTCATCAGTGGCTCAGCATTAGTGAATGCTTTGGCAGCCCAAGCTTCAGAAACTTTGTGTTAGTGTGCCATGCAAGATGTTCTTGCAGCAGTAAAGGCTTTTTCCACAAAGTATGAGCGCTCGGATATAGTTTTTGATGTTTACGTTTCTTTAGTTTGAAGGCCAAGGCAAGAACACAGCAAGGGCAGGGAAGAGGAGGGTGACAGACTTCACCAAAATGTCCAGTAGTTGACACAGCTTTCTGCGAGACATCAACAAAATGGAACTCTCTCGTTTTCTGGGAGACAAAATTGCTGGTGCCAAACAACAAATACGATCGTCTTGACCAAAGGGGACAGTGCACAATCCAGTCAAGCAGAGTGTCTAAACAGTGTATCTCCCTGTACTCATGAAGAGGCAGGTAAACAAATATTTGTGCATGCAAAAAATTCAGTCCCAAATGGCAGCAAGGTAGTGATGATTAAAGCCAGTGACACAGATGTAGTAGAAGTGTTGTGTTTTCCATCCCTGAAAGAGCTGGGTCTTGCAAAACTGTGGATAGACTTTGGACAAGGACAAAGCCTGAACTGGATCTCCGTTCATGAGATCTGCTCTGTTTTTGGGCTAGAAGACACGAGAAATCCTGTTCTTCCATGCCTTTAGTGGTTGTGCAGCCCTGAAAGTCTACAGTTTATCTTACCAGCCACTGGCGAGTACTTAAAAAATTTTACCAAGAAAAATTTTTACTAGCCAGAGGAAAATTAACAAATAACTAGTCAGCTTGCAAGTTATTTATTGTAGCCCAGGTTGAAAATAAATAATAGATTTGCTTGTATATAAACATAAATATGGAATTTGTATATGGTGCATATACATAAATGAATTTGCTTTTATTGAATTATGTTCCTCCATTCTTCTTTCCTTCCATCCTCTTCTGTCTTTCCTTCATTCTTTCCTTGTCCTTCTGCCTACGGGTGACTTTACACTCCCTCTTCTGTCTTTATTGCCTTCATTCTTTCCTCGTCCTTCTGCCTGTGGGTGACTCTACACTGAGTGACAAGCCAAATGGTTTCCTGTACACCAGGAAACCATTTACTGCGCTGGGTGGTATCCATATAACCAAATTTTGGCGCCTGGTGGTTTAGTGGATAATTACGGCGCTCCAATCGGATTGAGCAGGAGAAGGTTTATATCCAAGGGGTGGTTGGGGTTTATTGCTCACGTAATGCCACCTGGATGAGCGAGGCT
>JAGKTI010018950.1:0-17326 GCA_018397915.1 Birgus latro | reverse complement strand
GTATGCCTTTTTAGTATTGAGGCCAGTAATGGCAGAGAACACATCAGCTGAAGAAATTTTAATGTCAGACAATAGGAAGTCAGAAGGGGGAAGTGATGGAGGAATAGCACCGGAATCGTCTAAGGTGGAATTGGAGGAGAAAGTCTGAGCAAAGAGATCTGCTTTATCAGTAGAAGAAATAGCTACAGAGCCATCAGAGTAGAAAAGAGGAGGGAAGGATGATGAGGTAAAGTTGTTAGAAAGGTTTTTGGCAAGGTGCCAGAAGGAGCGAGAAGAGTTCGAGTTGGAAAGTTGGGAACATTTAGCACGGATAAAATTGTATTGTAAGTAAACTGTAGAGTAATGAGTCGAAGTCAGATCCGTTGTTGAGATCATGCAAAAACGGAGCGTCCTTGTCACAGGCCCTCACTTTGAGCTGATAGTTCACTGAGAGAGGACGAATCCACAGGTCGGTCTAGAGTTTATTCCTTGTTCCCCCCCTTACGTCTCATTAATTAGTCCTCAGTCTATATATATATATATATATATAAAGTAAGTTGACTGATAATATTCCCCAATTTCTTTATGTGACTTCGAGCTGATAGTTCACTGAGAAAGGACGAATCCATAGATTGTCGATGTGGCATCGAGGAGTCTGGTTGCCGTCTACGAAAAGCCTCGTAGTGCTAATTGCCAAAGCCCTTACACAGTTCCACTTAGTTCATTCCTTTATGCATAGTTGTCGTTTAGGTATTCGTATGGTCCACTTAGTAAAGCCTTTTCTCCTAAAGTGAAGTATTCTAGATAAAAGCGAGTGTGCTTTGTAGTGTCGGATTTCCTAACATACAGGGTATTGCAAGCACTTTGAACTTTATATATTGAATCATTCTTGTGCAACCGATCATATACATGGATATGTCAAATTGTGTAAACCCATGGAAAATAGGGGTGAATATACTAAATCTAGAGTAATCCTTGGTAACAAGTTGTGAGCCTGGGAAAAATACTACAAGTCCTTTTGAGACCGTGGTTAATGTAAGTCACACCAGAGTTTGAAATATTCTTTTTTTTCTTTTTACTAGTGTACCTCTTGTTGGGTTAAGAGGTCGAGTTATGTGTATTCTTAATGTAGGTATTTATGTATCAGGCAAGTAATTCATCTGTGTGCAGTATTATCAACATCTTGTTGAGTGTAAAAGCCCAAGGAATTTCAGTGGTGGTGTTCTCTCAAATAATAAGTTTTGTACAGTGATATGCGAGTCAGTTTGATTTATACTCTGTGGAGAAGAGAGCATAATTTCTCTCAGTCAATCTGGTGGAATCAGAGACTGTAGTATAACTGTGTACTAATTACTTTTGGTTCTAAGGTTAATTTTATTTTATGTATATTAAGGTTAGTAAATCTTAGTTAATTAAATTTTCTTATGTGTTTGATCTAAACTCCTCTGGGAAGTTAATTGTGAGGTCGAGTGGCCCGCAAGGTATGTTACTATCTATAGAATTCACGCACTCATATTTTCTCACGCTACCCAGATTACTGTTCCTAGGCCTCAGTGTCCCATCTTTCACTGTACGGGACTAATAACTTCTTTCCTGGGAATCGCTGGGTGGTGGCAGCCTACCAAATTAATTCTACTTCTACCTGTTGGTATTTCTTCCTAGTGGTAATCAATTTATGAGGCCTACTTTAAAAATTCTAGGTTTTCTTCCTTGGTAGTATTCAGTAATCAGTAAAAATCTAATTAATTTCATATAGTCAAAGTTCTAAACGTTACACTGGTGTTAATGCGGTGTGATAGATAAATCTTCTTTATTAAGAGGGCATCGTAAAATTTTTGCGCCTTTACACTGGTGTCAACCGGTGGGATATCTTAAATTTCTATAGTGCTAAAATTTTTCCGGCACGACACTGGTGTCATACCGGTGGGATATTTTAATTTTCTCTGCATGCCTAAAATTTGCGGCACGACACTGGTGGCTAACCGGTGGGATCTTTTAAATTTCTAGGCGTGCCTGTAAAATTTCTTGGCACGACACTGGTGGCAGTGGTGGGATTCATTAATTAAATGGTAATAAAACTCGGGATATTACATAACATTGTTTATTCTCTCTATGTGGTAACGTACGTGTATGTGGTAATATACGTGTAAGACCGGTTAGCTTGTGTTTGTGCCCTGTTCCTTTGTTGCATGCATTGCATGCTTTTACACAGTCTTGAACAAAAGAACCCAAGTCCATGCCTGCATTCTACGTGCAAGAAGTTGGACTTAAAACGCGGAGCATAACACCAGTGTTGCATACTATAGTCGTGGCGCATGATTCTGAGGTTGCATTATCGTACCTGCCAATCTAACATTCAAATGTGCGTCCGATTTCGTATCATATTATACATGAATCATATTAGTAAGTACGAATATATTATACACAAATATTATTATACACGAACACATTATACACGAATCACATGCGTCTAATATTATACACGAAATCAGACGCACTTTTGAATGATAGGTTGCCAGTGTACGATAATAACAACCTCAGAGTCGTGCGCTGCGACTATAGTATGCTTGCCCCAAGTTGGCTTAAGGCGGGCCGATTACACTTGGTTCACAGACTACACACACATCCAAAGCCACTCCAACACAAACACTCACACTTACAAGCACTTCTCACCCTACATACAACCTCTGCAGAGCACCACATGTTGGTGGAGTGGAGATACAGATAGATGGATAGATATAAATCTCATGATATTGGATGTCAGGTGGTATACAGAGTCTTGTGCAATAATAAATCTTTTGTCCTGCCAACTGGAGTTTCTATGTCTACTCTGTAGGCCTGCTCTTAATGTGTGTTGAAGCCTGCTTTGGTGTCCCTTCCTGTTTAAGAGAACCCCACTGGACCAGTACACACTGGCATCGTTTCCCTTACATTGGCTTGAGTAGTACATTGTTAGCTACTATGGCTGGGTAGTGTAAGGCTTTTTTATACGTTTGCTTGAGTGTTACATTAGTCAGCGACCTTGACTAGGAGTGTAAGACGTAGGCTATGAGGCTGTGAAGTAAATATTCAAGTGAAATGCCCAACCAGCGGAGCGACCCGACACCACCACCCCAGGAGGAGGACACAGGGAGGTGACACCCACCCAAAGAGGGGGCCACGGAGAGGTTGACAGGTGCTCCGCGCTACACCGCCCCACGTCACCTGTGACCTTATGCCCCTCTTAACCCCAGCCAGACCCCAGGGAAGTGCATCGACTCGGTGCATTACCCTCCAACAAGGAAAACGCTCACCAGACTGACCCTCACACAGTCCCAAGTAGGCCCTCGGCTACAGAGTCCACCAGACCTGAGGCTAAAGGAGGGAGAGAGACCACCATTCCTCAAAAACCTACTACACTCCAGGGGTGCAGCAGCGCAGTAGAGGCAACCAGCCCTACTGTAGGAGAAGAGTCCATCGGACTTCCTTTTTACACCACCCGCCGTAGAGAGCAGGCATTTCGGCACGTCAGCCAGACGACCCTAAACTGTCCTCCTGAGGAGGGTAGTGGAGCCCACACAGAGTCCACTGGACCTACAGGGGAAGAAACCACTGGTCGTTTCCCAGCTGCAACTTTCCCCCAGCATCAGGAGAGTGGTAGATTCCACCAGACCTGCCGCGGGAGTCAAGAAGTCCGTCGGACTTCCTCCTCCTGTTGTCCCTGGGCCGAGTGGCCCTGACAGAGTCCTCCGGACCTGTCGGACCGAGGGAGAGTCTACCGGACCTCCTTCGTCCACTCATCCGGGTGGGAGCCTGGGTAGGGTCCTCTGGACCAACCAGGCGGAAGGAGAGTCCACCGGACCTCCTTCCTCTGCCCCGGCATGGAGTTCCGGCAGAGTCCCCCAGACCTGCCAAGTCAAAGGAGAGACCAGTGGTCCTTCCTTCTTCACTAGCTTGGAGGCTCCCTGTGATGGCATTGTCTCTAGCTCAGCCTGCCCCACCAGAGGCCGAGCGAGACACCCCTCCGGCTCCCCCTCCTCGACAAAGGGTGGAGACTGCTTCCCAGCCACCTCCTGACAGAGAGTGTCTGGAGCGGACCCATGGTGAGTGTGGGTGTCCTGTCCCTGCAGCCCAGCCCCCAATGCCCCCAGCAGCTGACGGACTCTCCCAGGGCGAGTGGCTGCAGATGACCCCCGACAGCCTCTTCATCCCGATGACACCACAGCCCCAGGATTTTGAGGGCCGCCCCACAGGCAACCCCAGACCCGGACCAGCCTGGACTCTCCTTCCGGACTCCCACTACGGCCAAGGGCAAGCACCAGGTAGCGCGCCTCCTAGCCCTGTTTGGCCCCAGTCCCGAGGGCCCCCGCACCTCAACGGCCCCCGACGGGAAAGGGGCCCCACACACAGTTCTCCAGCCTACATCAGACTCTTGACATCGCCACATGAGGCCTGTGCCCTTATGGGAAGCGCACCCCTGACGGCCCTCCCCCTACGTCGGGCCGTCACCTGCACCTACTTGTGCCATGTCTCAGTGTGTCCCAGTGACCAGTGCAACAAATGTGCCCTTCCATAGTGCTTTAGACCCAGAGAGTGTATTCCCCTTACCAGAATGTCGTGACCCCTGTGTGATATCAACACTCTCCCCCTTGTGAAACCCAGAATCTCCTGACCCTGTGGAGACTCAATGAACATATAGAACAAAAGTGACACCTTCCCCTTGTGTAACCTTGTAAACCCCTTTTTTCGACACTGTGACCCTCGTATATAAAGTGTACTGCGCTCTCTTGACCCCTGTTTAATATCTGTGCCCCAGTAATAACGTCACGACCCCTGTGTAATATCTGTGCCCCAGTAATAACGTCACGACCCCTGTGTAATATCTTTGCCCATAAGTAGTGTCAAAACCTGTGTAATATTTCACCTGGGAGACATAGTGTTATGCTATATATGCTCTGTGTTGTCACACATATAGAACTGACCTATGTACATGTAGAGATAAGAGCACTGTATCTGTCTGTAAGTAATATACGTGTAATAGTGGTTAGCCTGTGCTTGAGCACTATCCCTTGTCTGCTTGCTCTAGCCCGGTCCTGAACAAAAGAACCCAAGCACATACCCGTATCCTATCCCAAGCAGTTGGACTAAGAATACGCTGCATAACACTTGTGGATAACGGTGGTGCTAGATCCGGCAGAGAGCAACAAGGGACGAAAGGGAAAGTTACAAAAATGGCTGCCAAACAGAACGTCCAATTATTTACCTAAGTTCATCCCCGATCAGTGCGACATCAACACACATAAGTGCATGGCCAAACTTATATTGGACATAAGTTTTGAGCATGATAGAGAAAAAATCGCAGTAACGCTCCCACACCTGGAAAAAGTGGTCTCCAGTGTTGTGACAAAAATTGTTCCGGAAGTGACATGGGAACAATTCAAACAAATAGTGATACAAGCAGTCACACACTCACTGGGTTAGGTTGTCGCCCTATCCCTGCTAGACACCCTCACCTTTAAGAGAAACCTCGATGACACCCTCAGCCAGGTCAGACAGGTCAGACGACTCGTCACTGCCGCCTACCCGGAGGCCGATGCAGCCACCCGAGACCAACACACCTTCAACACTCTACTGAGGATCCTCTCTAGTGCCATCGGAGAGCACTTTACGATCTATGATCCAACAGGGGACCTCGTTAGAGACATCACACTGCTAAGGCGCCCCCTCACTGCCCACACCGCCCCCCAACTAATTGGGGTGGTTAGCCAAGTCCCCATCCAAAAACCATCCATCACCAAACTCCAGACGCTCCCCTAGGAACGCTGCTCCCCCAAGAGCACTCCCCACCAAGAAACGCCCCAATCCCAGAGAAACCACTAGCTTGATTTCCACCAACCCGTGGGACTTCTCTGCATGTTACAGCTGCTGCCCCATACACATCAGAAAGCAACTGGAGGCCACCTGATGCAAAGCGGCCAACCAGGGGCACCGCAAAGTCTTTGCCATCAAAGATGAAAACCTTGAGGACAACACCTCCACGACAGACCACCCTGAGCCCGAGGACACGGACTTGAGAGAGAAAGACGCCTCCGGGCACCTGGATTTTTAGGACCGCCCCCGCACCTCCCCACGGTGGCAGGGGCCACCTTACAAGCATATTGCCCCACAGTCAATGACAAGATGAGGCTGAAAGGGGTCAAAGCAAGACTTCTGCTTGATACGGGAGCAGCCAGATCATGCCGTTACCACTACTTTTACTCTCGTCACTCTACATCCTTCGGCCCTCTCTTCCCCACCTCTACCTGTCTCACAGACGTGGGGGATGGCCCCCTGCCCATCCGTGGGGAGATATGGGCCTTACATGCTGAGACCCACCAGAATGTATCTGTTCAGCATAGATTCAATGTCTTTAACTCCACCTGCCTTGCATACAATGCTACTTGGAGCTAGGCCTCCTACAAAAACTCCACACCAACATCGATTGCCACAAGTGGCGCCTACAATTCAACAAACCACCAGATGCCCCTCCCCACAGCCACTCTGCACATGCACCACCCCACCTTCCTTCTAGCCCCCTACCCACAACATCATATCCTCCACGCTACACCCTCCACAACCCCCAGTGCCCTCCCCAGGCCCCAACCTTCCCCACCACAATCACCTCCACCATCACATTTCCCCTAACCATGAAGCCTGGCTGCATCTACATTACCCCAGCGGAAACTCCATATTGTTCTCTCCCAATCTGCCAACGGGCACCACTGCCTCATGCCTATTGTCACCCACCTTCCTTCTCCCCCAAGCTGAAGCAGTGTGCATCGCTAACATTTCAACCACTCCCCTCACCCTCCCCAAAGGACTAGTAGTCGGAGAGATGGAGGAAGCAGAGCCTTCACCTCTCCCCCCGTCCCTTCCCTCCCATGCGCTTCCCCCCATACCTGACCACCTCTCCTCACAACAAACCGACAGCCTTCAACGCCTCCTCCCGGACTTTCAAGACATCTTCTCATTGGGACCCACGGACATCAGTCACACTACGTATCTGTCCCATGAGATACACGCGACGGGACCAGCCATACTCCAACCCTCATGCAGGAAAAACCCCAACCAACGGGCTGAAGAAGACCAGCAGGTCCAGGACATGCTTGATGCTGGCATTATATCACCCTCCACAAGCCCCTGGTCCTCCCCTGTCGTCCTAGTGAAAAAGAAAGACGGCACACTATGCTTCTGCGTCGACTACTGCCGACTCAACGACGAAACCACCAAGGATGCCACACCTCTACCCAGAATCGACGACTCCCTTGACTCCCTGTATGGGGCGTCTTGGTTTTTCCATCCTCGACTTGCAGTCAGGATACTGGCAAGTCCTTATCCACCCTGAGAATAGAGGATTAAAGGATTAAAGAATCCCCGAGCTAGACCTTACAATGAGATCATATATCCCCACTAGGTAACAGGAGGGTGCTACCCCTCCCGGCACAGCAGTCCCGGGCGCGGCTCGAACTCGCGACCCCCCGGTCCCGAGCTTGATGCTCTACCTCTGAGCCACCGTGCCCCCCCTGAGAATAGAGGCAAGACCACATTTTCCACCAGCAATGGGAAGCACTATGAGTTCAATGTGCTCCCCTTTGGCCTCTGCAACGCTCCCGCCACCATTTCCAGATTAATGGAGTCAGTGCTTAGTGGCTTCACTTAGGAAATATGCCTTGCATACCTAGATGACGTGATCATCTTCAGCTGCACCTGGGCCAACCACCTTTGCCGCCTAAGTCAGATATTCCTCTGGATCCGATAGGCCGGACTCAAACTCAAACCGTCCAAGTATGTCCTAGCCCAGCACTCTGTCTCCTTCCTGGGACACGTCATCTCCAGGGAAGGTATAGCACCCGACCCGGAAAAGCTACGAGCCATAGCAGACATCCCCCTTCCCCAAGACGTCCGCCAGGTACGTGCCTTTATCGACCTTGCGTCCTACTACTGACACTTTGTAAAAGGCTTTGTGAACATCACCAAGCCCCTCCAGAACCTAACAAAGAAAGGAGAACCTTTTACCTGGACAGAAGACCGAATTCAGGCATTCAACACCCTTAAGGACAAATTAATCACTGCCTCCATAGTTGCAATCCCAGACTACACCCTTCCATTCTGCCTGTACACCGACGTCTCCATAGTAGCAATTGGAGCCGTCCTAGCCCAAGTCCAAGAGGGGCGGGAGCACATTATAGCCTGCGCTAGTCGCATGCGGAACCAAGTGGAAAAAAAATTCGTTGCCACCAAACTGGAATGCCTTGGCATCATCTGGGCCCTACAACACTTCCGGGCTTACCTGGCCGTCACCACGTCACCATAATCACTGATCACCAGTCCCTACAGTGGTTGCGACAATCTGAAACACATAACGTCCAGATCAACTGATGGAAAGAAACCCAAAAGGAATTTCACTATGACATTGGATATCAGCCCAGCAAACTCCACACAAATGCCGACGACCTCTCCAGTCTCCCCATAAGCTCCGTCCATGACACTCCCACCCTCCTGCAACAGTGGCAAGAAAAGACTGCCCAGACTGGATGCCGTCACACATATTCTCCAAGCTCCAGAGGCATGGCGACCACCTGTGCACCTGCTCAGGCCACATCACCCTTGACCCAGACACTGCCCTCGACACCTTAACCCACCTACCCTCGGACAAAAGAATTCACCTCGGGGCCAAGAAACGCCTTCAAATATTTAATGACATCTATTGGACCCCAAACCCCTTCCCACTCGCCAAGCAAGTCGTCCAGGCATGCCAAGCCTGCGCACTTTGGAAAGATGCCACCCGCACACCAAGTAAACCCTGGCAGCTCCTGTCAGTCGACGTCGTTGGACCTCTTCCACACAAGTCCGGCTATAAATACATTATCACATTCGTCAACACCTATTCTAAGTTCCTGATTGCCTGTCCGGCGAAAGAACACCATGCACTCGCCGTTGCAGATGCCCTAGTCCGCCATGTGTTCCCCTACTTTGGCATCCCTCAAGCCCTCCACTCTGACAATGCCCCGAATTCACAAGCAAAGTATGGAAGGAACTTGCCAAACTATTCGGCTACAGCATTTCCCATTCCTTTCCATATTGGCCACAAGGAAATGGGATCTGCGAAAGGAGCCATCGCACCCTACTCAACCAGGTGCAAACTAGAATCCAGGAAATGCAAAAGATGACTGGCCAGCTCATGCCAAAACAGTGCAATGGAGGATGAACTCCTTCACTCATGAGGACGGCATCACTCCTCATGAGCGAGTATTTGGCGAAGCACCCCTCCTCTTGCCACTCCGCCATCATCTGCAACCACCCGCCACCTCCCCCAACTCCGACCCCCTCAAGGGAAAATTACACCACCTACAAAACAGCCAAGACTTGAAGCCCAACGCCTCACCCGCCAGCCCCTACAAACCAGATGACTGTCGTCGTTGGGACCCTACCCACTCCACACAAACTAGCACCACAGCACACGGGGCCGTTCACGATCGTAAAAGTCCCCAACCCTTACCAAGTCATCGTCCAGTATCACCACCCGCACGTACTGCAATTGCCACGTGCGTCGTTTCCACGTGGCCCCAACCCCTCCACCATGTCGCCCTCACCCACCCGCCCCATGCCACACCCCTTCACGGGAGCGCTACACTGACTCATACTCTTGCTACATCACCCCATCTCTCTCCTCACCTTCCCCCAGCTCACCCTCCTCCACCACCACACCATGCCCCAGCTCCTCACCCTCCTCCCAACCCCCCCACTTGCCCCTGGCAACCTCACCTCACCTGATCCCCTCCCCCACCACATCGTCACCTCCAAGCCTAGCACCACGCTCCCACTCAACTACCCCATGCCCACCACCTTCACCCAATCACAACGAACACTCCACTCCTCCATCCTCCAGCATCACGCCCTCACCATCACCCCGAATCACCCCTGCACCCGCCCACATGCCAGACACCCACTTGCTGTCTACACCAATCTCACCTCACCTGACACCACGTGGCCAACCTACTTCTGCACACCCACCACCTTTGCCTGCTCCCCACCCCCCTCACACCACCAGCCATTCCACCTCCTCCACCCCTCCACATGCTCCCACCCCACCACCCTGAACCACAACACCCACCAACCCAACGCCCACCCCAAAGCCTCCCTGCCCATGTCCGTACTCACCACCACATGAACCAGATCAGGATGCCTATCATGCTCACCAGCCCCAACACTCTCACCTCCACCCACACCAACACCCACCATGCCATCCACACCCAACACCTCCCCCTCTCACCCTACACCACACCAGATGGAAAATTCCAGTGGCCCACCCTACCAAGCCGATTAAACTGACCCTTCCATGCCCTCATAAAAGCAGGGCGACCTCACTCATCTCCAGTCTACATCCGGCCCCCGCAAGTCACACACCTCACTCCCTGCTACCGGAAATGAAGCTCAAGTGCATCCTATGGACCCTGACTGGAGGACGCAAGCACCGGTCAAGAGGCACAACCCAACTCCTCCACCTCCTCTGTGTCACGAATTTTCTACATTGTAACGTTATGTTAAGTAAGTCGTGACATCGTCCCATAAATCTGAATTGTCTGTTTGGCGCGGTAGCCGTTATACGCTGGCGCACGCACCTCCCACGCTCATCGCGCCGCCGATTCAAATGAGAGCTCAGTCTGCCTGTAGACACGGTGCGACGCGGGACGCCTTTCTAGGCTTTTGTGCTTTCTTAGCGATTTCAGATTTCAGCTTGTATTGGCGTGTCTCCTGCAGCTCCCACCCACTTTGGTGATCGTCACAGCAGCTCTGTTTCATCCATACCGATTAGTATTTTCTGGTTTTTCCTAGGCTTAAGTTTTTTTTTGAAATATTTAGCTGTTTGTCTGAGTGAGTGAGTGCATTCCTTCATTTGATTTGAATTGGAGTCATGTAACGTAAATTTATTTGCTTGCATTCAATAAATTTACAGTTAGTTTTCTTGAGCTTTGTTAAGTGTAACAGTCGTGTTTAATTTTCCCACTTATTTAATATAGTTTTGCTACTCCACGTTAGCACAACTTTTTGTATTAAATCACGACTGGTACTTAGGACAGCTTTTGGCATTAATCCTTAAATCCGTTGTGCTAGCTAGGAGTTTGGCTCAGCCAAGATCCTGTTATCTTTATTATTATCATTTTTTGATTGTTGGGGGGAGAAACTAACTTTCTTAGAGGCCAACGGTACAATATTGCAGCCTAATAGAGCGTCTAGTCTCTGCTGCGTACCGTTGAGAAAGTCTATAAATTCTCGACTCTAGGGAATTGGCGAAGTGAGCCAGCATAGAGTGAAATCGCTGCTCGATTTCACAAGTCTATTCTCTCTCTCAGTAAATAACTCGATAGTCATTCTTAGCACACATAGCTATATATTGTGCACACGAGTTATACAATATCATTACTCTTTGAAAAACATAAATTTCCCTTGACATCTGGCGACCACATGCCAGGATAGGGATTAAATCATAAATTTCCCCTGACACTCTGGCAGACACACCAACCGTCCACCCTAACCCTCATCTACTCCGTACATCAGGAGCCCAACCTCCCGATGCCGCATTGGATGAACCTGCTACGCCACCTCATGCCTTCCTACCAGACTGCCACCGCAAGTATGTACATACCACCTCCAGCCACGGGGACCTGACTTCTAACCCCGCAATGGTGATGAAATGCCCAACCAGTGGAACGACCCCGACACCACCACCCAAGGAGGATGACACGGGGAGGTGACACCCACCCCAAGAGGGGGCAATGGGGAGGTTGACAGGTGCTCCATGCTACACTGCCCCACTTCACCTGTGACCTTATGCACCTCTTACCCCCAGCCAGACCCCTGGGAAGTGCATTGACTCGGTGCATTTACCCTCCAACAAGGGAAACGCTCACCAGACTCGGGATGGGACTGACCCTGACACAGTTCCTAGTAGGCCCTCGGCTACAAAGTCCACCGGACCTGAGGCTAAAAGAGGGAGAGAGACCACCAGTCCTCAAAAACCTACTACACCCCAGGGGAGCAGCGGCATGGCAGAGGCAACCAGCCCTACTCTAGGAGGAGAGTCCACCGGACTTCCTTCTTACACCACCCGCCACAGTGAGCAGGCGTTTCGGCACATCAGCCAGGAGACCCTCACCTGTCCTCCTGAGGAGGGTAGTGGAGCCAATGTAGAGTCCATCGGACCTACAGGGGGAGAGACCACTGGTCTCCCCCAGCTGCAACTTTCCACTGGCAGCAGGAGAGCAGTGGAGTCCACCAGACCTGTCGCTTGAGTCAAGAAGTCCGTCAGACTTCCTCCTCCTGTTGTCCCTGGGCCGAGTGGTCCCCCAACAGAGTCCTCCAGACCTGTCAGACCAAGGGAGAGTCCACAGGACCTCCTTCGTCCACTCATCCGGGTGGGAGCCTGGGTAGTGTCCTCCAGACCTACCAGGCGGAAGAAGAGTCCACCGGACCTCCTTCCTCTGCCCCAGCGTGGAGTTCCAGCATAGTCCCCCAGACCTGCCAAGTCAAGGGAGAGACCACTGGTCATCCCTCCTCTACTAGCTTGGAGGCTCCCTGCAAGGGAATTGTCTCTGGCTCGGCCCGACCCACCAGAAGCTGAGTGAGACTCCCCTCCAGCTTCCCCTCCTCCACAAAGGGCGGAGACTGCTCCCCAGCTGACCTACTGATGGAGAGTGTCTGGAGCGGACCCATGGTGAGCCTGGGTGTCCTGTCCCTGCAGCCCAGCCCCCAACGCCCCCAGCAGCTGATGGACTCCCCCAGAGCGAGTGGCCGCAGACAACCCCTGATGGCCTCCCCTTCCCGACGAGACTGCAGCCCCAGGATCTCAAGGGCTGCCCCACAGACGACCCCGGGCCCGGACCAGCCCAGACCATCCTCCCGGACTCCCACTACTGCCAAGGGCAGGTGCCAAGCAGCACGCCTCTTAGCCCTGTTTGGCCCCAGTTCCAAGGGCCCCCACACCCCGACGGCCCCCGACAGGAGAGGGCTGTCCTACACGCCGCCCTCCAGCCTACACCAGACTCCTGACATCGCAACACGAGGCCTGTGCCCTTATTGGGAACGCACCCCTGACCGCTCTCCCTCTATGACTGGCCATCACCTGCACCTACCTGTGCTGTGACCTCAGTGTGTCCCAGTGACTAGTGCAACAAATGTGCCCTCCCATAGTGCTTTAGACCCAGAGAGTGTATTCCCCTTACCAGAGTGTCGTGACCCCTGTGTGATATCAAAACCCTCCCCCTTGCGAAACCCAGAATCTCGTGATCCTGTGGGAACTCAGTGCACATACAGAACATAAGTGACGCCCTCCCCCTGTGTAACCTTGTAAACCCCCTTTTTCGACACTGTGACCCTCGTATATAAAGTACACTGCGCTGTCTCTCGACCCCTGTTTAATATCTGTGCCTCAGTAATAACGTCACGACCCCTGTGTAACATCTTTGCCCATAAGTAGTGTCATAACCTGTGTAATATTTCACCTGGGAGACATAGTGTTGTGCTATATATGCTCTGTGTTGTCTCACATATAGAATTGACCTATGTACTCGTACATGTAGTGTTAAGAGCACTGTATCTGTCTGTAAGGTAATACATGTGGAATAGTGGTTAGCCTGTGTTTGAGCTCTATCTCTTGTCTGCATGCTTTAGCTCGGTCCTGAACAAAAGAACCTAAGCACATGCCCGTATCCTAGCCCAAGCAGTTGGACTAAGAATACACTGCATAACAAGAAGCAAAAAAAAAATAAAGCTGTTTTAGTGAGTAATATAATGAATGTTGCTGATTAAAATAAGGTACACTGAAGGATGACAAGTGTTATGCTCTGTTATTAAGGCGCGACTTCTCACTTACTAAGACACAGGCACTAGCCTTCAAGACCGGGCCAAAACATATATCAAAGGAACGGAGCAAAAACACAGGCTAATCAGTATTACACGTATATTAACATAGACTGACAGACACAGTACAGTACAGAGTATCACATGTGGCACTTACAGATTCCCTTATGGTACAATTTAGGGCAACACACAAACATAGCAGAGCGACACCTTAGGTAATATAAGTCTGATGCTCACTGCAAGTCCCGACTAGGGCAATCACACACTGTTCAGTATTAGTCCGGTAGCACTGAGCCTCACGATTAATTCACTTATGACACTGGGGGTGCACTGAGCCTTCACATATATGTAGGCGGGCACATGGAGGGTCTCAAGGTAAGTCACATGAGTCACTAGGTTTATCAACAGGGATATATATTGTCACTGGGGAAATCGTCACAAGGGGAGGGGGATATTCAGGACCTTAACTCAAGGTCACCGGCAAGGTCTTACACAGGGAATGGAGAGTTACACAGGGGATATTTCACTGGTGGGGATTTACACTAGGGAAGGGGAACATTCACTGCTCAGAGTTTTGCCCCAGAAGGTTCAGGTGGTGGCCCGGTGTAGGAAGGAGGCCGTCCGGGCGGTGTGTGGTGTAAAGGGAGGTCTGCTATGATTTCTCTGGGAGGCGGCCTCAGGAGAAGTCAGGCCCCCGGGACTGGGGCCGAACAGGGCCAGCAGGCGGGCAGCCCTTCGCCGGCCTCTGGACGTGGTAGGAGTACGTTGGGCCGCCTCGGGCTGGGTGGAGCCCGGGGTTGGTGGCGTGCCCCTAGGTGGCTGGGGACTGCGGTCTCGCCGGGGAGGGGAGGCTGTCAGGGGTTGTCTGCAGCCGTGGTGTCCCTGGGTGTCCGTCAGCGCCCGGGAGAGGACGGCTGGATCGCCAGGACGCCCACGACTGGTCCACTCCACACATCCTGCCATGATGTACCTGTGCATGGGGAAGCAGTCTCCACCCCAAGTAGAATGGGGGGAGGAGGTGGACCGTCTCACTCGGCCACAGGGGGGGGGTGGGCCGAGCCAGAGACGTGCTCCTCTGTGGAAGCCTTCAGACTGGTGGAGGAGGGAGAACCGGTGGTCGCTCCCTCTACGTGGAAGGTCCGACGGACGCTACCGGAACTCCACGCCAGGGGTCGAAGGAGGGGATTCCGAGGAAGCTCCTCCAGCCTGGCTAGTCCGGTGGACGTTGTCCAGGCTCCTGGGCTGGGGAATGGGGGCGGAGATCCGGCGGACACTCCTCCCGCCTGGTAAGTCCGGCAGATATTACCGGGGCACCACTTGTCCAGGAGCGGCAGGAGGGAGAGGTCTGGCGGACGCTTTCAGCTGGGCAGGTCCGGCGGACGCTGCTTTGCTCCTGCTGCCAGGGGAGAGTTGCAGCTGCGGAGTACCCTCCACTATGGCATGTCCAGCGGACGCTACCAAGGCTCTGCTCCCTTCTCTGGGATGAACAGGAGAGACCCGCCGGATGCTCTCACAGCGGCTAGTCCAGCAGTCATAACCGTGCTTCTGCTCCGCAGAAGAGGGAGAACCGGCGGTTGCTCCCTCTGCAGCAAATCAGGTGGATGTTACTGTGCCGCTGCTCCCCTGGGGTACTGTAAGGCTGGGAAGACCGGCGGTCGTTCCCCCTCTTGTTATAGGTCCAGCAGGATCTGCTGAGGGCCTACGTGGGACTGCGCCCGGAGAGTAAATTCCCCGGACTGCTACCTTACTGTTGGTCCGGTTGCTGGGAGAAGAGGCGTGTGGAAGAAGGTGAAGTGGGCCAGTGTGGCCCTGAAGGTAAAGTCACCTGTCCGGTGTCCCCTAGTAGGGTTGTGGTCGTCTCCTTGTTGGGTGGGGGTGTCGTCGTCGGGCGCATTTTAACAAGTATTTAATTGGATCTGGAATATTTACTGTAAAAGGTTTACAGAGTACTTATACAACAAAAGATGGTGGGTCTTATAAGGGCCGTAGTCTTAAACTGTGGGAAGGCGTTCACCTTGCCCTATCAGTATCTTTTGGTAGTCTTAAAAGGATAGCGTTCCCTTGGGAACGGGAGAGGATTACCTCAGCACAGTGTACTGGACCAATACACTATGCCAAGGCAATCCTTTCCTGTTCTCAAGGGAACGCTATCGTTTTAAGACTACCAAAAGTTACGGATAGGGCAAGGTGAACGCCTTCCCACAGTTCAAGACTACGGCCCTTACATCCATATATTCGTGGGTGTAGCCACACGCCCTTTAATAAGTTATATTATTTATTGAAAATTATAGAGGTATTTGTAAGGTGAATTACAGGAGTGAGGAGAAATATCAGAAGTTCAGCGGGTTGCCTGTGGATGGTGAGTGATAATTCATGAACATTTATCAATATTGACTTGTGATATTTCAGGGGTAAGGAATAGCGGATCTGTTCAGCAGACATGAATTTCTGAGTGAAAATTATTTATATGGCACTATAATTTATAAATGTTTTTGATTGTTTTTGTTTTGACTCCGAAGTCGTGGCTTGACCAACCAGCGCTGAGCCACTACATTTAAACATCAGGTGATGGGTCGTGTTTGATGTTATGGTGTTGACACATCTTTATTAGCCTCGTGTTGGGATTGGAGGGTGCTGACTTGAATTATAAGGGTTTAAAATCATTAGGTAAGTCGTGATGTTTGTTTTGATACCATAAACATTACCGGTAGGATAATATTTAGCAGAAGCACAACTAGAAAATTTCTTTTGTTTGAAGTGCTTTCTGCGTTTATTTCGTAATTTGCTGACACTGTTCTTCAATGACACTTCCGTTGCAAATGATCCCTGGGATTACCAATAATCCTCAGGGAGGATTAATGACCTTAAAGGAGGGAAGGAGTTAATCAGCGACGAAAGTGTCATGGAAGGAAAGCATCAGCAAGTGGTGATATAAATAAACAACACTTCAAACTACATGAATTCAAGTTGTGGCTTCTGTTAGATATTGACCAAAATTTGTTGATGTGGTTTAGTAACTGCTCGAATAATGGCTGTCATTTGTATATGAGTTTAGGGCAGGATCTTTACATAAGGTGACCAGAGTCCCGCTTTTAGGCGGGACAGTCCTGCCTCTTTGACGTCTGTCCTGCCTTTTTAATTGTGACGAAAAAGTCCCGCCTTTTCAACAGATTATCTTCAATGTCCTGCTTTTTCAACAGATTATCTTAAATGTCCTGCTTTTTCAACAGATTATCTTAAATGTGCCGCTTTTATGAAATTGCGATGAATTAGGAAAGTTATTCATAATCCAATCCAAATGAAATACTGTATTGTTAATATAAAATGTGTAATACTCTACTCACTGTACCGTATGGTACGTTAGGAGTTCGTTTGAGACGTTATTTTTGATTAGCAGCCTGAGGGTGAAATGCAGCGTAGAAGCAGCCGCTGTCACTCGCCTGTCACTATATATATATACATATACTGT
>JAGKTI010018949.1:0-12518 GCA_018397915.1 Birgus latro | reverse complement strand
GTCATTAAAATCACCTTAACTAATATCATCACACCGATCCTGGATGAGACAGCCCTAACATGTATTCAGTATGGAGGGTGGGAATTAGTGCCGTATTTGTGACGTGTTAAAGGCATGCGAGACGAACTTTCAAATTTATGCCCAGAATCTGATATATAAAAAAAAAAAAAAAAAGGAAAAGAGAAAGTTGGGAGGGTTGCGACAGGGTAGATGTAAGGAGATAGGTTGGTTGGCAAAGGAGGGAGCAAGTAAAGCAGCTAACAGGATAGTCGCAGGTTGGAAGGGTATTGTGGTGTGGGAGACGGCAGGGTAACTGTAAGGAGGCAGGGTCGGTAAATTGAGATCAGGCAAGTAACGTGTAAAGTTGGTAGCAAGTTGGAAAAATGAAAGAATCAGGTTGTAGCCATAATAAAGTAGAATATATTGTCATAGGATTCAGGGTGTTAATATGAAGATCCTGACACAAAAGACACTAAGATCTAATAGGCAAAATAAATACCGTAATCAAGGAATAGGAAGGGTCAGTGTAGAAGAAGAGGACAGGAAGTGAATTACGGTCAGATGATCACTGCATGAAAATACGGAAGACAGGAAGAGGATGAACTCGCCAGAGAAATAGGATGCAGAAGGACTGGAGGAGAGGACTATTTGTGAAAAGGGGGAACTGCTGTAACAAGATACAATGACAGTATCAAAAACATGAATGAGGTCTAGAAATGATTTTTTTTTTTTGGGGGGGGGTAGGTTTTGTTGTTGTTTTTGAGGGAGGGGGAGGGTTTGCAAAATGATTTCCCTTTCCTTATTACTATTTACCTTAAAAAATAAAATAAGTAATAAGCATATAGTAAATACAAAAAATAAAAAATAAATGGGACAAAGGTTCGTAAAGGAAGTGCTTTGAAGCTTTGTGGAAACCTGATTTGGTTAACTACTTCTTTGTGTATTTATTGCCACTGCCAGACGATTTTATTCAGCTAAGGGGAGATGTTTCATAACAAAAAAGTTTATGAAGTCTACAACTCATTCACTGCCAATTGTCTCTTCCAAGCTGTATAGACTGGTGGTAGCAAAAAAAAGGGAGGGGGGAGAAAGAAAAGAAAAAGAAAGAAGAAGGAAAAAGGGGGAAAAAAATGGAAGAAAACTCGTATTAAAGAGCTCAGGACAGTTTCGGGTGTTGTTGCATAAGGCTTCACCAACACGTCACAAACACACCTCTGACGTGCCACCACACCACTCCTGAATGAAATACCCGCGGCATTGCACAAAACAAACGTCGGATGTTAGTGCCATAAGGGTGACATGTGAGGGTTCATCCGTACAGTACCATGACTTTTTTATTTTTTTTAATTTCTGCTACTGCCCAAAAGATTCTATTAAATTTACGGGAGATTTGCTGTATTTTGGTGAATGTGTCGTCCTGTCCTGGCTACCCCCTGCTGGACGGGAAAAAGCCAAGGTACTGACTGTATATAAACAGACTAATTCTGTACGATTTTGTTCCCTAAAAAGTTGTAATTGCTAAAACCTAGAAAACAAAAAATCTCTATAACTTTCACTGTGGAGGGAGAACATAGATTTTTATTTCTGGTTAACTCCTGGCGATTTTTCTTCAGGAGTTGGGAATTCAAAACAGTATTTGTAATGTTTTCACTGTGATTAACGTCTGATGAATTTCCCCCACTCGTACCCTCTCTCTCTTTGTTCTGGATCCTAACTACCTCGAATGGTGGAATAAAGGGCCATGATGATGATGATGATGAGGAGGAGGAGGAGGAGGAGGTGGAGAAGGAAGAATTTACTGAAGGACAAAAGCTGAAGGCATGCAAAGAGGGAGGGAGTGGGGAGGGGAACATCCGTCTCTCCCCTTCCCTGTTGATACTGAGAGAAACAGACAAATGAGCAATGAGACAAGTATGCATGAAGGAGTGGCGGAAGGGGAGGGAATATGGAATGCAGAATGAATACAGGGAGGAGGTGAAATGAGGGATGTAGAAGGACAAGGGAAATGCGTGAGATAAGGGATGAAATAAGAGGTGAAGAAGGTTTGCTGTTGGAATACGAGAAGCAGATTTTAGAGTTGTAGAAAGATAAGGGAAGTGCATGGAATAAGAAGTGTAAGACGGGATGCAGAAGGACATGGGTTGAAGGAGTGCAATAAGAGATGTATAAGGGGTAAGGGATATTCAGTATGTTCACAAATTATCTTTTATAACTTTGAATATTTATACAGAAAAGTTTGTAAGATACTAGATCACACTGTCTTTGGTTCAGTGTGTAGTGTGGCTTGAGGCATGGACGAGTAATTGGTATAAATGGATCACACAACCATGGTCAAGGATTTGTCAGTAAAACTCGTGGATATGCAATTAAAGGAGTGAAAAAAAAAAAAATACGATTCACCATCACAAAAACTTTACTCTATACAAAGTTTCAAAGTGGAATAGGGGATGGTGAAGGAACGAGAGATGAAATGGCGGATGCAGTAGTGAGAAACGGAAGCGAGAGAGAGAGAGAGAGAGAGAGAGAGAGAGAGAGAGAGAGAGAGAGAGAGAGAGAGAGAGAGAGAGCAAACTGAACGTGAGGTTGATATATTCTAAACAAAGTAGGCTGTGTTTAAGAGAATGGAACAGAGAAAACAGGAGGCAGACAAAAAATGAGATAAGCCAACTAGTAACGAAGGAAGCACATAGGTAACGATAGAAAATACAAGAACAACAGCAGTCAGAAGCAGCAGATCTCACAAACTCTCCTCATGTTCCTTTGTTAACCCATTCAATACGATGACGCCTTTGTTTAGTATTCTGACTGTTTCCCGATGCTTTAATTCGGCCCAAGAAAACCCTCTCTGTCTGAGCGAATGATCAAACTTTTATTAATTCCATATCTGCTGTTTTTTTTTTAATGTCTCACTCTTGTAATCTCCAGATAAATTTATGATTCCTTTCGAGATGATGTAGTTTTAGTTTTATTTCTGCTGTCAGACTGTTTTGTTTATTTTAAGGGAGAATTCGAGTTGTAAAGGGTTAATGATGTTTGAAAAGTATCACCTCCGCTGAATCTTATCGTTTGGAAGCAGCCACAGTAAGATAAATAATACGTCATGGGAGTTGTTGCTGCTGTGTTTGTTGTTTCACTTCCGTCTGTCTCGCTGCGCAGACCCGCCGGCCACAGATAAGCAACTGTGGGACCGTTCTACAAGTAGTGTACAGTACATACTCTGTGCTGAGATCCGGGACCCCCATGTGACAGACATCGCCTCACCCGGTTCAGAAAAGAGTTCATCCAACGGCAAGGTATAGGAAAAAATGTAATGTTTGGTGCCTGGGTGGACGCCGCAGTTGCCCCACCCTAGGAATACTGCGCCACCACATATAGGCCCCACGCCAGAGCCACGTCATGGGACAGAGTTGGTTAAGCTCAGGAAGCGCGTCGTCGTGAAGGGATTAGAGATCAAAGCCAGCCAGTTCAGCAAGTTTGGTCCAAATCCAGCCAAGTATAGTCCGATCCAGATTAGGCTAATGGGGAGACCTGGCCAATATCAGGATCAGGGAAGGGAAGCCAATAGGTGAGCCTCTCTGAACTTTATTTGCGTCATTCCGCAGATGCAGCTTCGGGGTAAACAGGTTAACCCCCTCAACCGACGTCATTTAATTTTATTCTTACTGCCTTCAGACGATTTTATTCAGCTTACGAGAGACTGGTCGAACTGAAAGGGTTAGAGTTTCCAGTCACCAAATCCTTCACTACATTGGGTTTCTCCTTTTAATGTGTTATGAAATGTTATGAAAAACGGATATCGTGGGACCTTTATGCCAATACCGACTCAGTGGAAGGGCACAAAGTAGGGAGATTGTGCCGCGGTGGATCAAGTGCAAGAGACTGAACAACACAAATGTGAAGGACTTACTGTACTTTACAATTTCTGTGATGCGGATTTGGGTTGAAAATGTGTGTTTTGTCAACCTGAAGACGTGGATCGAAGCCAAGCCAGCATGAAGCCTGAAGAAAACAAACCTGCCATCAGCAGTTTCTGAGAGCCTGATGAAGTTGCTTTTCCATTGAAATTAGAAAATGGTGACCTCCCACAGTAGGTCAAAGCTTTGGAGTAGTTTGTCCGTAATGTGTTCTGTGCTAGAGATCTTTCTTCCTTACCAGCCCTCAGGTGGGAGTTGCTTCGCTTTAATAACTTGGAAGATAGGATGATACAACCTACTCGCTCTGCATTAGTACCTCATTTCACGTACACCAGTTCATATCTCTTATGAAAAAGTTTTATACAATCATCTTTACAGCTCTTCCTCTGATTGAAAAAATGCATGAAGTTTAGAGGAAAGAGTGAATATCCCTGTGACGTGCCTTAACCTCTCTGCCCCGTTCGCAGTGGTAGAGCTCACCAAATGTGGATGCAAAGTTGAATAATGAAGGACGCTGCTCATGCTCCGAAAATGGTTTACTCTGCATTCCACTCTCCATAATGTCATGTTGGTGATTTTTCATATGCAATCAAGAGAGATATACATTATATGATAATAATGATGATGATGATGATGACGATTTCTTTTTGTACAAAGAATTATTCTGTTTTTGGATTTTTTCGCGATAGCAAATTTTGTTTTGAAAACCGCATTAGATTTCGAAATAATTATTTATATGATACATTTTATGACATGTAGAAATATAAATTACACAAGTATTCGTATGCACTAGGATCAGGTTCGTGATTTATTTCTAGAGATGTGAGGAATATTCTTGAAATTTCAACTGGTCTGTTTGATTTTCTCTCTTTCTCATTCTTAGCTGACTGGAATCGTCTGAGGGTAACGGGAATAAAGGAGAAAGTACGTTTGGGATTGTAAAGGTTAATTATACCCGTAAGGAACGTTCAGGCTCCTGTGGCTCATTCTCAGCTGCATAAAATCGTCTGGTGTTATCTGGAATGTAATACGGGGGAAGACGCGACTGTGAGACCTCTCAGATGACGTATTTCCTCATTTTATTCTTGTTACCTTCAGACCGGTGCGTAGAGGGACGCCTTCACGTAGTGGCAATAATATGATCGGGTGGCTCAACTGCCTTGTTATACAAACGTTCTTCGTCTTCATCCCTGTCTTCCAGAAGAAGGATGGTGGACTGCAAGGGGGGGGGGCAGCTTCAACCGGCAGTCCACAGGTTTCCATTTCAGATGAGCCTGGGCCTACAACTGCCAGTACTGCTACCATCAGACTGTTGTATTCAGTTTAGAAGATCCTTTTCAGACAGGCTGGGTTCATTGTGTGGCCTTAAATATCCTTCCATTATAAAAGGTCTCCCTTAAGGTAAATCAGATCTCTTGAAGACCAAGAGAGGAAACTCGTCAGCTCTTGAAGGGAGTTGGTGGTGGTGGTAGTAGTAGGCTGCAAACACAGGCTCATCTCAACGTGAACCCAGTGGACTACAGGCCTAAGCTGCCCTTCATACACAGTCCATCATCATCCTTTCAGGGGATAGGGAGGGGACTGAGGGACGTCTGCATAACCGAGTACTGTAGTTCCGTCACCCAGTCACATTGGTGTCAACACGTGAAGGCGCCCCCCTGCAGCACCAGCGAAGGGGTCAAAGGGGTGATTAGGACGGTGACTGTGAAGACAATGGATGGGAGATTGGCTTGAAATTGGAGGGGCACGAAGG
This sequence comes from Birgus latro, assembly GCA_018397915.1. Taxonomy (NCBI): domain Eukaryota; kingdom Metazoa; phylum Arthropoda; class Malacostraca; order Decapoda; family Coenobitidae; genus Birgus; species Birgus latro. The sequence continues at coordinate 6,851 of JAGKTI010018949.1, read as the reverse complement.
AGTGTCAAGTACCCTCATGTAGACGCATAATGATGATGATGATGATGATGATTTAATGCTTGGGAGGATGGAATGGTGGAGATATATATAAACGTGGAGAAAATAAGAAAGCAAATTGTTGTCTTCATCATTGTTTATTTTTATCATCATCATCATCATCATCTGAACTTAATACCTCCATATACCGGACTCTGCACGTCAATATACTCGTTTTTACACAGGTTGGTGCAGGTGAGGGATGCCTTCATGTGGTGGTACCGATATGACCAGGTGGCTCCACTGCCTGGTTATATGAACGTCCCTTAGTAGCTTCCCTATCCCCTGGAAGGAAGAGGATGGGCTTTAGGAGAAGGGCAATTTAAACCAACAGTCCATTGGGTTCACCTTCATGGATGAGTGTGGTTTTATTCCTGGAAAAACACAAATAGGCGTACAGACAGGTGAGTACACATGCACACACACACCCTCAAAACCTAACACCCACTCTTTTTCCGAGAGCGTGGGTGTAATTAATGTAATTCAGTAAGTAAGAATGTCTGTGTCTCAGGTGGGGCGCGTTCTACCCTAATCTATCTAAAACCGTAAGTCTGTAGAAGGCATAAATAGTAGTTTACTTGAAATTATTTAGTGTCTGTCCGTTAGTCTGCATTTCTGCATTATGTTTTACGTCTTTCTCTCCGGGATATTAACTTAAGCTAAATATTTATCTTAAGCTAAATAGAATAATCTGGCAGTAACAATAATACAGTATCAATCAATATGAACTGGCAATTCCAGTTACCTTGAACTGATAGTAAGTTAACTGTTCACTTTCGTTCTGTTTATTCCACCTGTTTGTCTGTCTTTCACGTCATCTTCTGTGGAAAGAGTTTACCTTCACTTAAACTGAATAAAATTGTGCCTTTAGCAGGAGTGACATAGCAATCAACGTGAAGTGAAATCTTAGCATTGCATTGTTACATAAATGGGACGTTTGTTTCTGAACTGGTCGCAAGATTCTTTATGATTTTCACCACATATATCTGATCGCGGGTACAAGAGAAAAACTGCGAGTAGTAACATGTCCGTTGTCGAACACTGAACATGTCAGGTTAACGTTTCCATTTTTCATTACAGATGCTTAATCTTGTGAGCTCTAGTTTTTTTTTTTTTTTTTTTTTCGTGCTACCACCTCGCGTTATATTTAGCTCTGGGGAAACCTTTCAAAGTGCAAATAAGAGGAGAACAGCGGAGGTGTTCCCAACCCCCCTCACACCTCCACACGTGGTCGCCTTCCTGAAACCTTTCCCTTTCATCACGATCTTTGTCTCCTTAATTCTAGGTCTTCAGCACATTCTGATGCTCGGACCTACATGTTCTCCTGCACTGTCTTAACGCTGCCTTGTCCTTGGATTTCGGTTGGACTGTCGTACAGGATTTTTCGTTCGTTAATCATTTTCCTATTCTTTTTAGCCTTAATTTTTACTCTCCCCTTATCTCTCTAGCTGGATCTTTACCTCGGCGGATTGAACTTCCTTTACCTCGCTTGCATTGACCTGTCCTCTTCCTTCCAGTTTTTCTTTTTTCCTTGCCATGGTCCTTCAAGCAACTTTGACACCCTGTTCCAGACACCATTTTACTGGCCGTTGTGTTCCTTGGTGGACCCCTGACTATCCCCGGGCCCTTTGTGTTCAACGTGCCTGCTGGAGAAACTTCCGTCGTAAACAGGGCACTCCTTATGAACGGTCTCATTATCTTCTTTTTCGTCAAGCTAGTGCGGCCCTCCGTCGAACGTTAGAGCGGCCAAGCGTGCTAGCTGGAGAAATTATGTTACTTCCATTTCTACTTTCACTCCTGTGTTCGCAAAATATCAGGAAAACTTACTCCTCCTCCCTCCCCTGTTTTACGTATAGGTGACTACTCTGTGGATCCTACTGTGGTTACTAATGTCATGAGTCAACATTTCAGTGATGTCAGACAAGGTAGGGAAGGCAACCAAAGAGTGGGAAAGGCAGGGTGAGTCAAGGGGTAGGAGAGGCAAGGTGGAGAAGGGGTAGAAGAGATGCAGGCAGGGGTGGGAGGGATAAGCAGGGGGTGGGAGTGACATGATTAGACAGGGTGTGGGAGAGGCAGGATGAGACAGGGAGTGGAAGAGGTAGGGTTAGGCGGAGAATGAAGGTGATCCAAGATAAAGAAAGCAGGGGATGGGATTGGCAGGGTTAGGAGGGGGTTGAAGACGAAGGGTGAGACAGGGAGTGGGAGCTGCGGGGTGAGGTAGGGAGTGAGTGAGATGCAGGCAGCGGTGGGAAAGGCAGGCAGGGGGTGAGAGTGACAGGGCCAGTTAGGGAGTAAGAGAGAGGCCGGCAGGGGGTGGAAGAGACAGGCAGGCGGTGGGAGAGGCAGCCAGTGTGGGAGGGTCAGGCAGAGGGATAGGAAACAGAGAGTGAGAGACGAGGCTTTGTTTCATTTGACTGCCACGTTTTTCAGCATTTTTAAAAATCATTAACACAATCATTGGAGCGGTCTACTTTGAAGCACCTTTCGACCGCCATATTATCGTATCCTTTCCAGGCAAGGAAAGCGGAAAAGAGCTCGATATTATAGTGGAAGTAGCAGAGAGATGGAATGCTGTTTGTTGTCACTACGTGAGCCTCTGTAAACGCTTAACTCGTGTGTTGTGTACAGCTGGTTTAAAGTACGTGAATGCCCTGCTGTTGTTTAGGATCAATTGTCCTTACAAATCACAGCAGTTAACAGTGTTTGCAATTACTGTCGTGACGGAAGTGTGCAATAAAGGAGGTATACAGTTTCTGTTTACTTAATTAAAAAAAAAAAAAAAAAAAGTACCGTATGTTCTGGGAAAAACGCAAAACAAAACTTTAATCACTATTTAAAATGTATACACCTGTTTATAAACTGCTGCTTTAAAAATACCATTAAAAACCAGTCTCCTCCATCAGGACCCCATCCATTCACTGATGTTTGAAAATACATTAATCTTTAAGGTCACTGCACTTGTCACCTTTATGTAAACATAAATATTTTCCACCAAAAAAGCTAAAAAAAAGTGATACATTTGGCAAATACTGGGTCTATAGGGAGGAGTCTGAATTAAATATGATGTTAACTGGGAGCATTTGCAGGTAAGGGGGACGCGAGGGGGAGAGAGAGAGAGAGAGAGAGAGAGAGAGAGAGAGAGAGAGAGAGAGAGAGGTAGTTAAACAGGCAGGCAGACAGGCATAGACACCGTGTGAAAGACGAAAGACCGTGGGATAGAAAGATGTTCAAGGAAAAACGGAGGAGGAGAGACAGATAACCGGACAGACAAAGACAAAGTGAGTGAGACAGTGAGAGAGAGTAAGTGAGTGAGCGAGTGAGTCAGATAGAGCCAGAAACAGAGATAGAGACAGACGGGGAAGAGGAGAGGAGGACTATGAGTAGAAATGAATGATGGTAGGGAGAGGATGAGGCTATGGAAGCAATAAGAAGCCAATGTGTGGGCATGGAAGGGAAAGAGGGAGGGAGAGAGAGATAGGGAGGAGGTAAGCGGATTTGCAGAGAAGGGGAGGCACGGGGCAGAGACAGGGTTGTGGGGTGGTTGATGGAGACGGATTGAGGCAAATTCTAGGTCGTATTACAAGTTAGTTTCGGACATTTCGTAACGCATTTCCCAAAGCGATTTATTCTACGTATTAGACTTTGGTATCCTTTGGTTTATTACTGATGCAAACTGTGTCGATAGTGAAGCGATACAACACAGAGGAGAATGATGCGATGTTAAAAATAAATCACTAAGGAAGAGGAGCTACGTAATCAGTGCGACTTATAATATAGGTTTATGTCTAACCCCTCTCACTACGATTGATCTCGCTTAAGCCGAGTAAAATCGTCTGGCAGTAAAAAGGCCTGGGTGATGATTTTTTTTTTTTTTACCTCTGGTGTGGGAGGTCTTCTTGAAAGGCATATATAATTCGTCCATCCATCCATCCTTCCACCATCCAGTCTTCAGTCTTGCATTGCCTCATTTGGCGTCAAGATGTTTAAAGGGGATGACCTATGAGCTCCTGGGTGGAATTAAGTGTTACTCCTTGGACTTGAACCCTTCAGGGGCCAACCTAACAGTCTGTATATTGGTTTTATGGCTAGTACCAGATCTAATAAACAGTTTACTAAATTATGTGATTTTCTTTGACTTCTTATTCAATGGTCTCCCTTTTTCATCTCTACTGGGTCCAGATGTTTCTCTTTTTGCTGTGATATCACGTAGCTCAGTGGCAGGCTAAGGCTTCGGATATACGGCACATCCTTCCCATAGCACTTCTTTGTGATTAGTATCATATTGTAGGGTTAATATCTTGTTACAACTCGGCATTCGGGATGGACGCATGGTAATTTTGGTCAGAGTGAAATGTAAAGATTATACATGAATTCCTTCCAGTGAGTGGATGGTGGGCAATTAGACGAATGAAAAACAAATACCGCTTCACTAGTCACTTCACGGTATCTTTTGCGTTTCAGGGACGGCTCATTCTGCTGGTGTGGGCTTAGGTATGGCAGTAGGGGTAGGAAATGAAAGATAAATACTGATAACGCTGAGTGAGTCGTACCCACAGCACACAAGAAATCAGCCAGCAAAGTAGAAGAGGAGTGTGCTTACGGGCCACCCTGAATACCACATTGCATCGTGCCTCTCTCTCTCTCTCTCTCTCTCTCTCTCTCTCTCTCTCTCTCTCTCTCTCTCTCTTTCCCTTTTTCTCTCTCTCTCTCTCTCTCTCTCTCTCTCTCTCTGACCTCTTTAGCTCCTTTAGTCCCATGAGAGAATATTTACTTTATTCTTGTTACTGCCAAAATTTACTCAAGAGAAATTGCTCTAATTTGAGGGATAGATATAGCTTCATTGATCCTTTCACAACAAAAAGTCTTCGATAAAATAGATAAAATTATTAAAAAATAGCAATGAGGGAGCAGGGTGGTGTGGGATGGAGAAAGAGCAGCCTGTTACCGGAGGAGAGGGTGGCCGAGATGGTGATTCGTCTGTGGCCACCTGTTCCTATATGAATGTGTCTGACTATAAACAAAAGTATATTAGATAGATACCTTTGTTTAGTACGATAGCACATACGATCCTGGCTACTGAACAGCCGATTTGATCCAGTTGAGGAGAAATGATGCGTGGCAAAAGTGTTGATGAGCCTGTGTCTGATTCTCCCAGTTTTGAAAGCCTCTTCTGACTTACTGAAAATTGCCTCTAGGTGATGGTGGTGGTAATAGTAGTAGTAGTAGTAGTAGTAGTAGTGTTAGTGGTAGTGTAGTGGTAGTAGTTGCCACCCCATGCGCATCTGAAACTTGAACTCAGTGGACTACCCTCATCCTTCAGTCCACCATCCTCTTCTGGGGGGATAGGCAGGGAGTTGAAGGAAGTTTGTATAACCACGCGGGGGAGCAGCTTAGTTAGCCTATATCATTGCCACCACGTGAAGGCGTCCCTCTAGAGAAAGAATAAATCACAAAACGCGGCATCATAGAGAAGGGGTTTATTGCAACATTAGCCCGGTAGTTTTGCAAATGATTGATCCTGTATTCCTGTCATGATGAAAAGGAAAGTCATGCCCTATTAAGTATAACATATTTCGTCATTAACATAAAACATTTCACATAAATATTTCAGGCCCAGGGGTCGCCTAATTGCAGCATTTACATGGATTTTTGGTGTGGAACAAATTTCTCTAAATCGGCTTTGATGCATTGCTTTTGACTTAGATGTATGAATGATTTTTCATGGAAATAGCAGTAACAGTTTTCGATGGCAGGGTGTGTGTGTATGTGTGTGTGTGAGAGAGAGAGAGAGAGACAAGGGAGAACGCAAAATACAGACACATATGGCATACTGTGGAATGGACGCGTTTAGATTAAGGACCAGAACTTACTCTTATCCAAGCAAGATTGACCTGACACCTGCACGTCCAACGCCACGACTGCTTATTCCATCATTAACCCAGGTATGAGAGGGACGAGCCAGGTAAACCCGTCTCATACAGGGGAATAATTGTCCTGGTGGTGGAGTGGTGGAGGTCGCTTAGTGCTTAATATACCTGAGGTTAATTCAGATGGTGGAATATAAAGATTTACGCTTATTGAGGAGAAGGGACGCTGCGACAAAGAGTAGGAAGGTAGGGGGAAGAAAATTCAGGACAGGCGGGCACTGAAAGAAGGAAAAAGATTGTTGAATTAAGAAAGCAAAGGTCCAAACAGGGAGATTTATATAGAAGATATAAAGGAGAAACGTAAATAAACTGAAAGAAAAGATGATGCATATTGATAAAGTAAGACCCAGGGCAAAACGTAGAAGACTAATTCTGGAGACATTAATAGAAAATTGTAACTGAAGGAAAATAATGTAATATAAGTTTGATTCCAGGCACATTAAATTAAAGATGAAATTTGTAGATGTAAACAAATAGAAAACTGTTCCTACTTAGCGAGACAATATAAAGAGACGACTGTAACTTGAGGAGAGGAAAGAAAAAAATATGTTCGATTTAAGGCACAAGGGAAACCTGAAGATGAAAACTGTTCACATTTTTATAAACTGACAGGGAGTAGAGCACCTGATGATAAGGAACACCCAGAATGAAATACACACAATTGGTGTAAAGGCGGAACATTTGATTTTGGCCTGTGGTCTTGACATTCCCATCGATTTCTTTCAAACTTGAATTATTTCATTCTTTCTGACCCTTAATTCTTCCTCCAAGTTTAGTCCTAATCGGATCACAACTGCGACCTTGACATTTGACCTTTTCCTGTGACTTTGACATATGACTAAATATTCTTAAAATAAGAATCCTATTATCCTTGCCTTACCTTTCCCT
>JAGKTI010018948.1:5520-17328 GCA_018397915.1 Birgus latro | reverse complement strand
AAAAAATATCATCACTCTCAGTAAGAATGAAATATCCAGAGTACTGCTATACTTCACAGTGCCAGCCCCTCCCAATTTGGCGCCGGTTGGAAGGATGTGAGTATAAACGGAAGTGGTGCCAAAATCGCTATCTTGGCACCTCTCCTCCTTTCATCCCCTTCTCTCCCCTCTCCTCTCCCTTCTTTCCCTTCCTTCTCTCAACCCCTCACCCTCCCTTCCCTACCTTCCCTGTCCTGTCCCCCTCCCTCTGCTGTCTCCTTTCCTCTCTTCCCTCCCTCTAACAGCCCCCTCACTCTTCTTTTTCTCACCCTTCCTTCCCTTCCTCGGTCTTTTTTCCTCCTTTCTGTCAACCTCTCACCCTCCCTCCCTTGCCTTCCATATCCTTATCCCTCCCTTCTTCGCCCTCCTCCCTTCCTGAACACCTTCTCGCCCCTCTTTCACAATCCCTTCCCTCTCCTCACCTTTTCTCCATCCTCTCTCCCCTCTTCCTTCTCTCTCCTTTAACCAGTTTTCCTTCTTTCTCTCCCTTCTTTCCTGCCGTCTATCCCCTCCTCTGCCCTACCCTCTCTCCTAAGGGGTCAGGTCACAGGGGAGTGAGTAGAAGGATAGGACATGATACAAATCACAGACGGTGAAACAGAAGATAAAAAACGCCCCACAAACAGGAGGCTAGCATCAAACCGACTGAGCCACCGAGTCACCGTCTCCCCTTCTCTTCCTCAACTACCATCCATCCCTACTTTCCTCCTCCACTCTCTCTCCTATCCCTCCTCTACCCTCCCTCGTACCCCTTCTTCTACCCTACCTTCTATCATTCCTCCTCCCTCCCTCCAATCTCTCCTCCACCCTCTCTCCTTACCCCTTTACACTTCCCATATCCTCCCATCCTTCATTTTTCCTACACCCACCCTCTTTTCTCTCACCTTCTCCCCCCGTCCCTTCCTTCTCCTCTCGTTGCTCTTCCACGTCACCATCAGCGGGTCTGTTGCTGTTTGCTGTCCTTTCGATTCGATTGTACTTCCTTCTCTCACCCTCCTTATTCCCCCCTCACCTTATACGCGTTACTCCCCCTCTCACCCTCCACTCTTCTACCCTCTCTCTTCCCTCTCCCGTCTCTCTCTCCCTCTTCTCATCCTTATTTCCTCCCTCTCCTTATCCATACTTCTCAGTCTTTCCCCTCTCCCATCACCCTCCATATTCCCCTTACCCTCAACACGTTACTCCCCTCTCACCGTCTACTTTTCTGTCCTCTCTCTTCCCTCTCTCACTTCTCTTCCCCTCCTCTCAGCTTCATTTCCTCCCTCTAACTATCCTCTGTTCCCCATCTTCCTCTCTCATTCCCTTCCCCCATCACCCTCCTGTTCCTTCCTTCCTTTTATCCATCCCACCCTCCCTCATCTAGTTTTCACATTCCCTCCCCTCCTTTCCCCGTCCAGTCCTCTCCTCCCTCCCTTCCCTCTCCCCCTCTATCACTCTCCCCCTCCTCTCCCTTCCCCTCCTTTCCCCTCAAGCGTTGGCGGGCAAGCATCGAGCGGGAATTAACAGTCGAAGTCAAAAGCTAGCCATACATTTCATAAATATGCTTCTGACATTCTTCTGCTGGCTGAAATTCATAAGCTGAGAGAGGCTTCGTTTATTTCTCTGCCTTTAAATTATTCCTTTTGATATGATACGTCAGTGAAGGAGAGTGAAGGACGTGTCGTAAGTGTGAAGCAGACCTAGTGGGATAGTAGAAATCTTGTCGCCAACTGTACACTCGTGGCTGGATTAATTGTCACTGCTGCATTTCCATATTTGTTTAACTTGGCGTATTTGCATTCCCGCCAAAACATATTTCCAAAACACAAGGTCTGGTAACCGTGGTCCGTCGGCTCAGCCTTTATGTCAGATAGGCAGACTGGTTAGGTCTGCGCACCACGTGTGAAGATCTACAGTATGTTTTCCTTTTCTTTTTTCTTTCTTCCTATCCCTTTTTGAACTTGATGCCATGCCTTATTTCTTTACCAGTTCGCTTTAAGCTTGGCACAATTGTTCCTTGGGCCAATAGCCCTAGATGTTTTATTTGGTCCCCCTAAAAGGATTAATAGCGCCAAAAGTCAAACCATTTAACACGCAAACTTTGAAATCCATGTTTTTACATGTTCATCAGCCATCATGGCAAATTAAACAGAAGCATGTCAGTGCACTGCATCTGGATGAACACCATCTTGCATTCCCTTGAGATTGTTGGCAGTGTTGTCTGTGCAATGTACCTTGATATAATAAAGAAATAAATTGCAAAGGCACATTGAGGTGCAATATGCAAATTATGTCGCTATAGAAGACGTGCTATAAAGCTTCAGGAGCTGATTAAGAATTCAGGCAGTAGTTCGTCAACTCAGCATGCATGTCAGTTGTGTGGATTTGTAACATGTGTTCTAGTGACTCTTTAATATACAACTTCCTTGGATACTGTTCTTGAGGAAGATTAGGAATGAATAAATATTGATTGTCTATCTTTATAATCGTCGTGTAATGGATATGTATATATCTGAGTCCTCTTGTGAATTTCATGAAAGCAGACTTTATTGATTTACCAGAAAACCCGCCAACATGTCATAGAAATACCCTCGCTAATTGCAATGCACCAGTCCTGTGTGAGGCAGCCCTAGCATGTATTCAGTATGGATGTGGGTGTTTGGTTCGAAGTGGTGACTTCTGGAGGTGTATGGTATGTAGGAGGACTACTGGGCCTTGGGAACAGACTGTGAAGCCAATTCCCATAGCCGGACACACACACAAAAATCTAATTAAAACTGACCTAACCTAACCTAAGCAAATCTAACCTATCCAAACCAAATATGACAACCTAACCTAATGTAACCTGCACTGACTTAGCCTAAAATAACATAACATACTGTCACAAAATTTAACCTAAACTTACCAAATCTAACCTTACGTGGCCCAATCCGACCTAACCTAAACTAACTAAAACCACTCTAACCTAATTTTCCATGTGAGTGAGGGATGCTCTGCGTGGGTTCACCTGATGGACATAGTCTCCATCAGGCAGCAATAAGGCAGGATTTACGGCCGCTTGCCCCGGCCTACACCGACACCAACTCACAGTAAAGCAGCAAAAAAGAAATCCAAGGTGACTGATAACACTGGTAATACTGCGAGAGGATCGGCCCGAACTGTGCCTACTTGTGGTGTTTCTGTGTGTGTGTGTGTGTGTGTGTGTGTGTGTGTGTGTGTGTGTGTGTTTCCGACTCTGGGCATAGGATGAAGTGCCCGTTCCCTGAGGCCCACCAGTATTTCTATTTAACACACATCTCCACATGTCACCCTTCGACGCTGATAACCCTAGTTCATTCTTTCAGTCCGACGACGTCATTTTCATTTCATCTGCGCAAATTCCAGACTAGTTTAACTTTGGAGAAACTCTTCAAACTGGAACCGTTCCATATAGCCTACATATACCCCGTCACCACAAGATACTCCCAACAATCAGAAAGAAAAGAAAAATAAGGAAATAAATAAATAAAGACAGAAAGATGGAAAGGATTGGAAAGGAAAGGAAAGGAAAATGAAAAAGAAAAAAACCGTCTTGAAGTAGCAAATATAATTCAATAAAGCACGTCACCGGACTGAAGGAGTTAACAGTGATGATCTTGTTACCATGGTTCATCCCCCTTATCTTGAAGGAGGTTTTTTTTTCCCCTTCTGCACCTTATTTCCCGAAGTTCAGTGGCAGAAGTGGACAGTACTGCGGCTTTACATCCTTTCTGTAGCACTTATGACTAGCCCCATATTCTAGTGTTATATTCTTGTTACAGCCCAGCATTTGAGTTGGAGAACTGACGTTCTCGGCCAAGATAAAGTGAACAGAGTAGTTACTAAGCTTGTAGCCACACATTAGTATCTTGTTAGTACCTTTCAGAGTTGATACGTTAAAATTATCTCGTCATCCCTTCCATTGATATAATCTAATTCAAATAGTTATTCTGGAAAAGTTTGGCTGACGTCGAACAATTTTATTTAACCCAGTGGTGCCCATGATCCTTTAAAAACAAACTGACGTTTTTAAAAGTTAGTAAAGGGAGGAACCACAGAGTACGGACCTATGAGCTTTGCGACTGTGAAACAATTGGTGGCAGGTGGTACGCTAAGTATATATCCTTCCAACAAAATCCCCCCCAAAGGAACCCTGAACTCTAATAGGTTACGTTAACCCCAGGCGATTACAATCAGCTATGGGAAATCGCAACCAGCCAAAATGCTAAAAATTCTTCTTCCGTACCCCGGCACTCATTCATTCCTTCATCCCTTCGCTTCGATGGCGGATTATTGATGTGGTAGTTGCTACTTTTCGACACTTAGATTCAGCTTACGAGAGACTTTTCTTCCTGAAGGAGTAAGATAAGCCTTAATTAGCTAATTCAATATGAGGAACATTTCCTAAGTTGTATAAAATCGTTTCACATTAGTATGCATACACTCACTAATACGTCACCTAATGCAAGGGGTTAACACGCTGCCCAAGAGCCTACATAAACAAAGCATGCTAACCAGTTCTTGAGATAAATTATTCCCCATATCAGTCTTTTATTATTTTTAAAAAACTAATGCTAAAAGCCGCTTTGTTACTCCTGCGTTCGCGAAGCCAGAGTGGTTGTTATGCTTTGTTCGACAAGCGTATTTGTCTCTGCCTGTTTGTCTCAATGTGAACAAAATACTCAGTTTTTATCGGATGTAACAAAACTTGGTGATAGGGTTGGGGGTCAGCAAAGGGTTGACCAATTACTTCTTGAGATCAATAAGCCAAGGTTCGTGTCACAGGGCTAAGTCAGCGTTTGACCCAGCAGTGTCAGAGTAAACAGGTTGTATTCGATAAAATGAAACATGGCGACTGGGTTCAGCGTAATGCTTGAACGAAGAGTTTCGATTTTGAGAACAATTGGTCAAAAGTCAAGGTCTCAGGGCATGGTCAAAGGTAGACCTGTGTTTAGATGTGAACAGAATAATAAGTAAAAGAGTTTTTATTTGATGTGGACCAAGCTTGGTGTAAACGATGAAATTTGGTTAAGGAGTTGGTTTTTTTCTTTTTTCCTCTTAGAACAATAGCTAAGTCAAACGACAGAGTCACACGGCAGGGTCAGTTGAGACAGTCCATTATCGGAATTAGAAGAAAGTTTGTGGAAGGGTTCAGGATAAAGCAAAGTTAAAGAGATTCTTTTTGTCAGACAAAGGATCGGTCATAAGAAAAGTCAAAGGTCAAGGACACAGGTCACAGCCAGCTTCAACAGCTTTTATCCGATTTCAACCAAACTTTGTGGAAACGTTAAGTGCCAGGCAAGAATGAGTAATTCGGTTTTGAGAGAAATCGGTCGAAGGTGATGGTCATAGTGAAAAGTCAAATAATTGATCATTAAACCAGTTGGTGGGAACAGGTATTGGACTTTCTGAGTGTTCTTTCCAATTCTGTGATGACTTTCACGTGGTTATTAACTACACAGTGACTGTGAAGTGTTTTTGAACTGAACTGTATTAAGGTTAGAGTTAAGATAAAAAAGCAGGTGTTGTAGAAGAACGCCTTCTTGCGGTGGCACCGATGTAGCCGGACAGCTCCATTGTCCGGTTGTACAAACGTCCCTCATCTTCCTATCTTCCGAAAGGAGGAGGGTAGACTGCAGGAGAGGGGCAGCCTCAGTCTGCAGTTCACTGGGTTCACATTCACACGAGCCGAGGAATACTACCACTACTACTACTACTGCGGTATTACTACTACTGCTGCTACTACTACTACTATTACTACTACTACTACTACTATTACTACTACTACTACTACTTCCACCACCACGACCACCACCACCACCACCACCACCACCACTATTGCCACTACTATAAAGGTAGAAGCACAAACAAACCGTCTCCTACACATCTTACCTCATTTATAAATCTGGTTCCTGACCCCTCCAACCCGTCCACCCTCCGTCAGCGCCTCCCCTCAGCGGGTGGCCGGTAATATTATCCGGGGTCAGTGTTTGCCGTCCGTGATGTGCAGTGTTTACATGAGAGGGGCGTCGCGTGCTGCCCCGCCTCAGCTCCTAATCGCTGCCAAACCACAGAATCACGACCAACCAGAGGACGCTTGTGTGTCATGCTTCCCCACGCAATGCAGGGAGTGGAATATATGAGGGAGGGTGGCGTGTAGTGACAGGAGGGGTCATATTGCTCGGAAGAGACAGCAAGTAACTGGGGAATTCCTTTGTTTGAGTTATCCCTCACAAGGTCTCAGTCAGTTTACAGTAATACAGGTAATATTCATCGGTGATATATAATATACTATGTGTGTGTGTGTGTGTGTGTGTGTGTGTGTGTGTGTGTGTGTGTGTGTGAATAAAATGTACTGTGATTTCCGATTCTTGTGACTCAAATATGTTGTTTTTAAAAACTGTTTTTGGAAACAGTTCTGGTCAATAATACATTTACACATCTTCAAGGGTGCTGGATAGGGATACTTTCTCGCGGTGGAACGATATATTTGGTTGGCTATGCTGCCTAGTTATGCAAGCGTCCGTCAGCTCCCTCCTTATCCCTCGAAAGGAGTATGGTGGATTGGAGGAGTAGGATAACTTCAGCTTGCAGTCCATGGATTCACATTCAAATGAAGCTGGGGTTGCAGCTACTACTACTGCTACTACTACTACTACTACTGTTACTACTTATAATAATAATAATAATAATAATAATAATAATAGCTAGAAAACTGTAACTGTCCTGCAGATAGTCACTAGTCTCCAGCTACTGTTTCATGCAATGACACACCCCACCCTAGGGTGTGAAAGTGAGTACTGGATGATGATGATGATAATGATGAAAAAGTTGAGTAGTATCATTCTCCACAGCTGTACGATCCAGCTGTATTCTCGTTAATGAAGCCAGTAGTGCATGAGTTATCACGTCCACCTCGCAACTGGAAATTCCTGGGTTCCATTCTCGGGAAGGTCAAACTCTTGGATAAAATGTGTTTGCCCTTGTTCATCTAGTAATACAGCTGGAATCCTGGATATAGCGTCGACTGTTGCGAGTCGTATTCTAGTGAAAGACTGGGACTCATCTAAGATGTATTCTCTCCTTTACAACTTTCTGAAGTTCCACGTTCCCAACTCCCTCACCCAATGGCATCTCTCAACTGGATAATATCGTTTGGCGTTAGTATGAATAAGGTACAAAAAATTTATCCTCGGGTTAAAGGAGTTAAGGGTGTTTCTGAATGTGACGTCAGTATTGATATTAACAGTGCAATCAGGCGGAAGAATAAAACCATGCTAGCAGACAGACAGACAGATTAAGAAAAAAATATTTATTCGGTGTTTGCATAAGGCTGCTGAACGTCACCAATAAAGACTGTGACGATTCAAGTCCTGACTACATATGCCTCGCCATTATACCATGTAATGTATAATTCTACGGGAACTTCACACTGAGGCACCCGAGAAGATTCGAAACACGTTGAGTCCAGTCCAGCAAGTACGGTCGGACCATTTTCTCTCTTCACTCGTTTCGAATCACTTGCGGGGCGCGCATCCTCCACTGCGTAATAACAGCTGTCTGGAGCGCCGTGATCGTGCCCTAATCTCACCACTGTGGAATGAGGTAGCTACTGAACTGAATTTTATATTAATCGTTACCATTATTGTCTGTTATGGACATGTGGTTCACTCGGTCTTCATTAGCGTCACTTCTACGTGACAGGAAAAGTCAAAATATTATTTGACATCATGATCAGATATCTTGGAGATATTGCGTCAGTACATCTTCACGCACATGTGTGTGCGCATCCCCCCTACAACCCCCCTCACACACACACACACACACACACACACACACTCCCATGGAAACTCGAGATTCCAAGGTGTTCGTACGGGTGAGTTTTTAGTTAATAACAAAATTTATTGAATGACTGTATCACATGCAGAAAGAATATCAACTCTACTTCGCATAGGAGTAAAGTTATTAGCTTCTGCTTAGCGTGAAGGTCGGGTAGGGTCGGGCCGCTCATTCCCAAATTTAACGTAGAATAAACATCGCTGGCTCACTCGTAATCATCTGGCGTTAGCTGGAATGGAATATCAGGATATCCAAGTCAGTGGATTATGCTGTCTAGTGCTTTTTTTTTTTTTACCACCTGTAGTGAATTTGTCTCTGCTCCACCAGAGATTCAATATTGTTTATATTATGCGGCCATAGATTTTGGAGCGGTAATTTTTTCGTTTCAGCTCATACTCCACTTGGCAACCTCTCTCTCTCTCTCTCTCTCTCTCTCTCTCTCTCTCTCTCTCTCTCTATTTGATTTCATTCGATGTTTACCTAAATTTCCGTCGAAACTGCCATTTTTTACTTCCCCCCTCGAAGTTAGTTCAGTTCTAGATCATTTTCGATATAAACTTACCCTGACCCCACTTAATCTAACCTAAACTCTTATAATTTCATTCCTAACCAAAACAATTTCAAAACTTACCGTAGTTATCGGCCTAACTTCCCTGGAAAAACAAAGAACAGGAGTGAGAGGGCACCTGTTATAGTGTATAGCGAAACAGTTGCCAGGCTGCAACTCAGCCGATGTATGGCTGGAGTAAATCACGTGACTCTCGTCCTGGCCACCAACTGACTAGGTTAATAGATAGACAGATATCCGTCATTATCAAGTTCCAACGAATGTGTTATAGAAGAAGTGTTTGTGCAGATGAGATTCAACAATAGAACTCCCTCAAAGTAACCTGCTCGATTATAAGCTAAAACGAGAATAATGTCATTGGAACTGTCCTATTTTCAAGGTAGTAATTTAATATTTTATTAGTAAAAATCATAGCGATGTTGTTTACAAAAGCGAAAATGATGTATACACTCTGAAGAAGAAATTCGCTTCCAGTTTCCCCTGTATTGTATGAGCCTGTGATCCAGTAACAGTGTATAGCAGAGTTGACAGGTGTACTTTCAATAACTATTTGGTTCCTTCTTCCTTGCATAAAAAAGTACTAACATACAATAAACTTCTTCCATGTGAAAAACTATTAGGCTTATACCATACATTGTAACTTGAAGCGAAATTCTGCTTTCGACTGTGCCAGCCCACAACCTTTTGAAATTATGCAATCGAAGTTTTAGATATTTGGGGGGGGGGTGTTTATGCGTTTCCACCGTGAGTAGTCGCTCAGAAGTATCCCTGAGTTCAAGACGCTCTTCGACCAATGGAGAATAGAAACTGTGGCTTGTACTCTCAAAAATCTCTATCTTGAACAGTTAGGGCTCCTATGACTTCTCTCGGCTGAATGAAATTGTTACACTTTAGTAGATATAGATTACTGTTGTCCTGTACAGTATCAGTACCATATAAGTTACGAGGCTTATATTACTCAACTTTAAAAAAAATGGCGTTACTCGGAATAAATTCAAAAGAAAACACGCTCGTAACTGGGTTGACTTTGGTGTTGATTCCGATGTTTCAACCACCATTCAGTGAGACTCATTTGTGTGGCGTGAGTCGGGTCAAATCTCAGTGAGGTGGTTGGAGTTTTTCGATTATGTAACACCGCAAGGTCACAGGTTGCGCCTTCAGTACGTTGATGTCTTTACTTTATTTTTGTAATTTTCAGACGACTGTATTCAGCTTGGGAGAACGTCGTAATATTACAGAGGTTACTGTACGCCATATCTTAAACTTATCCCCTCCAGTACGGTACTGTTTACTTTACTCTTGCTTTTTCCAGACGACTTCGTTCAGCTGAGGAGAGACCCGTAGTATTGAATACGGTAGGTTAATGGAGACTGTATATTATCTTACACCTTCAGTTAGAAAAGCTTATCGCATGTAAAATAATATTGTCAGTAGAGAGCAAGCGGGAAAAAAAGCTTTCTCATACAAGTGGGGTTAAAGATTCTGGACTACGGTAGCCTAACCTCGGGCTCCAACACGTCTAGGACAGTCATATGAGACTAGCTGGTAAAATGTGTGTGATCTGATTGTTAGGAAGAGAAGGGGTTGCAATGTTCATGTATCTAATTGTATTATCCATTCTTCATCAGTGCTATCGTAAGGGAAATGTTTTAATGCTAACTTAACTCATATCCTCGGATCCTGAACTCATTTACTCACAAGAAAAGGCTTACCCTGAAGAATTTTTCAGTGTGAGTGTGTTTATTTCCTTTGAAAATTTGGGAATACTCAGTTAATTTATCCCTTAATCTCCTCTTTTTACGAGAGCAAATTAGATTCCCTCAGCTTATCTTTATGACCCTTATATCCTTAAGATGGAATAAGTTTTGGCCTCCCTCTCCTGCGTCTAAAATTCATTCATTTTAACTAAAGGGAGATTTTCGTCCTCTTGCAGCTTATTTTCTTAGGTCAGTGGCAGGAAACGACAATACTGTGGTGTAGTGTTCTTGCTATAGAACTACCTTATGATTTGCACCATATTTTAGGTGTTAATCTCTTGTTGCAGCTCAGTATTCAAGATGGAGAGATGGAAATTTATGACTAGTTGAAAAGAATATAGTGATATCGTTTTTTTATCATGTGTGAATCCCAGAAACGGACAGGTTAACCAAGTTGTAGTTTACCGGAGGTTTTATAATGTAAAAAAAAAATAGTTCTTTACTTTTGTGTCTGAGGATATCGATATAAACCATAGCATTCTACTTTCCTGTTCCACGGTCTAAATTATCAACAACAAAGAACACTCAGAGAATGCAACACCCGCGCCCACCATCTGGTCTACTGGCTGAACACTTGAACGTTTGCCCTCAATATAGAATTATTTCATTCTTACCTTACGCATAACCTTTCCACTACGTTTGGTTAGAATCGGATCAACACTGTTTGAGTGTATTGGCATATTTTTTAAGTACTCCAGCACGTAATTAAATTTCTCATTAGACTGCCAAATCTGATATGTATTACTGTTAAAAACCATCTTACCTTCAATCTAGCTAACCCTCTATCCACCTGACTCTGTATCCACCTGATTATCTACCTAACTATCCATCTCCCTGACCCTCCATCTCCCTGAACCTTCATCTCCCTTACCGTCTATTTGCCTAACCCTCAAGCTATCTAACACTCAAGCTATCTAATCCTCTGTCTACCTGACCCTGTATCAACCTAACACTCTTATCTATTTGAACTTCCTTCTGCCTGTTCCTCACTTTCTGTATCTGTCTGTCTGTCTGTCTGTCTGTCTAACTGTATATCTATGTGTCTGTCTCCCTGTTTATATATCAAGGAGTCTCCCGTGAAGAAAATTAATCCCCTCTTACGGCCGTACCCTAGCTCAGCTTCTATCTATTTATCTATCTATCTATCAACTCACTGTCTGTCGCTCTCTATCTATCAACCAATCTATCTATCTATATCTATCTGTCTATCTATCTATCTGTTTATCTATCTATCTATCTATCTATCTGGCAGAGGCGTGAAGGTAATGAATCTCCACCTCTCCCACATCCAGGCCCCCACCCAACCCCTTTGTTTCCCCAGGGTTAATCGAGGTCAGGTCCATTTAAGGTCAACAGCGAGCCCACACCGCCTCCCTTGTCTCTTTTAGTTGGTCTCTCGTTACTCTTATTCCCTCTCCTTGGCTTTCTTTTTCTCTCTTAATTCTCTTGTAACTATCTTCCGTTTTCTTTTATTTACCTGCTTTATTTAATATGTATTTGTTACCATCAGAATACCTTCCATGTTTCCTTCTGCTATTTCCTCTCTCTCTCTCTCTCTCTCTCTCTCTCCTTTCCTCCTCCTCTACTTCCTACCTCTTCTCTCCCTCT
>JAGKTI010018947.1:0-17329 GCA_018397915.1 Birgus latro | reverse complement strand
TGTGTGTGTGTGTGTGTGTGTGTGTGTGTGTGTGTGTGTGTGTCTAAGTTTAATAAATATTCTTACATCACAAGCCTCCTTTAGGTCCCGTAGCACCTATATCTAAACGATTTATTTTGCATAGTATATCTTAATTCTCTCATATGTTACTAAAGTTATGTTGATAAGAAAAATAATATGAATAACACTGTAAAATACTCAGGTGTAATATGCAAAAAAAATATAAAAAAAAGGTCGATAGGAAGAAGTGCTGACAGTGTCCCATGAAGACGACGACTCTGTATTTCTTTTAATCTTTACATCCAACGCGCTAAGTACACAGATTAACAACCAGGCGCAGGCTTCAACTACTACTACTACTACTGCTGCTACTACTACTACTACTACTACTACTTCTGCAACTACTACCACTGCTACTACTACTACTACAACTACTACCACTACTACTGCTGCTACTACTTCTTTCACCACCACCACCATCACTACACTCCAGCGCTAAATATTACACATAAAACCCTTCTTTTATTTCCCAGACATATTATTCAACTCGGGGAGCACATAACACCTTCCTTCTTTTTTTCCGTCCCCAGATGAAGTTAATTCGGGCGGGAAACGAGGAGTACTTACTAGATACGAGGGAGGGATTCACCGCGCCTCCCCTCGCCAGGATGATGTACCAGTCATTATCCCCGCTCAGCCGCCTCACTTTGATGGGCATCCTCCCCTCACGTCCCCTCACCCTTCCCCTCTTCCTCCTCCTCCTCCCCTCTCCAGCTCCCTCCTCCGGCTCCAGCTCCTCTTCCTCCGCCCGCAGCAACAGTGCCAGCGCTCCCTCACCACCGACGCTCATACTTTTCCAGGGACCTCATCGCTTTTAGACACTCTGGGTACTTCTCTTCCTCTCTCTCTCTCTCTCTCTCTCTCTCACCAGGGGCGTAATCGTTCGTACAGACTTGAGTGTTGTTTTAACTTCCTCTGCTTTTCCGGGGATGTTAGCGTACTAGTTTATTTTTTAATGTTCTTGCTTTTTCTGGACGTTCCGATTTTTTCTTTTTTTATGTTCTTTCTTTTCCTGAGGCATTCAGGTAGTTTTGTAATGTCCCTGTTTTCCTAGGATGCCACAGCTAAAAGACACACTGATAGTTTTTTGCCGTTCTTTATATTCTCAAGGCAAACTAACACTTAGATCTTGTCCCAAACATAGGCATAAGAGCTTCACTCGCTTAGTTTTTACTGCTCTTTATCAACTCAAGGCAAACTAACAGATCTTGGCTCAGAAATGGTCACAGTAGTTTACCGTAAACACAATAACAGATCTATCAGCACAAACTTCCTACACCCGACACTTCGTTAACTGGTTCATTAAGCACAGAGGTCCATTTGTGCCGTGATTATTCAGGTAGAGCCACAGGGGTCTGGTATCCGTCACTAGCACTGAGGTTCACTTCTGTAGGTATCGTGGTTCAGTAGTGTAGGTCGCGTCACAACGGTCTTGTCTCCGTCACTAGCACAGTTCACTAATGCAGTTAGCACCACGGCGGTCTGATCTCGCGTGGTGGTTCGAGTAGCAGTCGGTTCTTCAGCAGCACGCGGGTTTGCTCGTGTAGGTAGCGCCACAACGCTCTGGTCTCCGTCACAAGTCAGCCGCGCCCGAACACTCCGCCCTGTACCACCGCTCGCTCACCTCGCCCCTCCCTCCCAGTCCGCAGCGACGCTGCTGTCTGCTCACGCGGCGTGGCTGTGTGCGTGTGAGTGTGCGAGTGGCGGGGGAGGTGGACATGTCCCTGGATGACGGATCACTGGAGGTGTCATCCATCAGTCTTGTCAAGTCCCTGGGATGACTTCCAGGCCGGGTTGCCACACACCACCACCACCAGCGGTTGTTTCCACAAAGCCTCACAATCACCGCTCTGTACACTAATTTTCGTTACCATGGCGACTAGAAATTATTATCAGTTTTATCTTGGGCACGAGAGATTAATAGAACATTCATATAAAACACAGAAATAAGTTAAACAGAAAGAATGTAAATAATGAACTCCTTTCCCCATAGCCTCCCGTTATTGTACATACAGCTCCCTCCTCCCTCTTTAGATCGTGTAGGCCAGGATACAGCTGATGCCACAACACTCCAGAACTGGGTAGCCTTACGTTTAGGGCTAATTTCTTGAGCCAGGTGTCGGTAGTTAATTACGGTCCTCGACATGCATGAGCAACCCGAGGCTAGTCGAAAGTGAGGCGGAAAGCAGACACAAACACGTCCATCCGGAATCCTCGGTAAAAACTAGCCCGGCTACTGAGGACTCTCCCGGTGGAAAGTCAGTTATCCATCAAATGTGTCTCCTCCCACCGGGCCCCCCTCGACAGTCGAACCCCAGCCGAATCTGTGCACAATTCTCACCCTAAAAGCTGAGCCATTGTTCTCAAGAGTGTTTTCTTTTGGAGGCATTGCTAACAGTGAGTAGGAGTGGAGAGGGAAAGGGAAGATTGAGGAGGGCCGGTGGAAGAGGAGAGGAAAACAGGAAGAGGGGGCAGGGAAGAGGTATTGGTATAGGAAAATTGTGAAAAGGGAGAGAGAGAGAAGGGGGGACAGCAGGCCAGAGGCAGGATGGGACAAGCGACGAGGAGATGGATGGCCCGAGTTTGGGAGGGGGTAAATATTAGTTGGAGAGGAGAGGCTGATCAGGGAGAAATTTGATAACGTAGGGGAATAGGGAGAGGGAGGAGGATACAAAAGGAAAATATAACAGTAGCAAGAAAAACTCAAGCAAATTTATGGCTGTGTTTGGGAGAATAAAAGATAAAAACAGCATGATTCCAAAATTTTAAATGATGTGTGAATAACTGTGTATCATTTTGCATGGCAGGTTCTTGACAGGTTTACCATTTTTGTGCACCATCTTTTCCCTTATTTTTGGATCCTGCCTCATCGAACTTTAGGTCGAAGTAAAGGAAAGGATGATGATAATGAAATAAATCAGTCAATGTCCTGGGTATGAAAAGAAAATAATAAATGTGTGAATGAGGTAAAAGGGAAATAAAAAAGGCAGGGACAAACAGGTGGAATGAATCGGAAGAGTAGGGTTACGTCGGGCAAGCAGGGAGAATCAGAAACGACATGGACAAATCAAGTGAAATAAATAGTTTGATTCTGTTGGTGGTTAAAACACAATAATAAAAATGATTAATAATTACCAGGCGATAAGACGAAGTAGAATAAGTAAGGGAATAAAGAGCGGAAGGTGTAGAAATGGACAGAGCAAGACGGTGGTGGCGCGAAAGGCGTGAGTTTGTCGGTGTTTTGTGGAGTGTGTATGGGAACCCGAGCCTAAGCAAGCTGGCGAGGCACGTCTACCAGGGGAATGTGATCCTATGGTGACGATGGCGTTACTGTCGACTAGCACCCTCACGCAGCGTCGCCAGGGGATTAATCATGCTCGCTCAAAAACCTCTCCAGATCAATCACGTCCTCCCAGGTGATCGACAAGAGAGGTCCTCGTTTCCCAGAAGGCTTCGCTCACGTCCCCACTAGTCTGGCGTGGCTGGGCGGACGAAACTTTCCGGGATTGCGTGAAGAGTCTGGTGCGCGGGCCCCTCATCAGTGTAATATCTATGCTAATATAACAACTGGCTGAGCATAGTGGCTACTTCGAGAAAAGATGGAGAGGTGTCACCGGAGAAATGGCTTGTGGGATGAATGACTTGAAGTTAGTAATCGCCATTCATTATACCCCGAGACGCCGTGAGGGGGAACTACCTGACTAGAAGGGGCCAGGAATCTGTGAGCCTTACTGTGAGGTCCCTGAAAGCCGCTACTCTAGGGTATCTTGAAGAGTGGGATGGGAGGGTAGGGCTGACTGTGGGAATGTAAAGGGGTGTTGGTCTCGCTGAGGGATAAATATGAGTTTAACTGTGGGAACTTTGAAGGCCTTATTGTGGGAATGTAAAGGGGTTGTTGGTCTCGCTCAGGGATATATATGGGTTTAACTCTGGACACTCTCTGGAATACATACTAGGGACCCTGAGAGCAGGTACCATAGGGCTTCTTGAAGGGTGAGAGGCATGTGCATACTGTGGAAATGAGAGGGCATTGTGGGTCTTACTGTGAGTGCTGTGGGAACTTTATGAGTACTCTGTGGACATTGCTATGGGGGTTCTGAAAGGCGCTACATCACGGACTTTTGAGAGCAGAGTAGATGCTACGTGAATGCAAAGGGGCTGTGGGTCTTATTCCTTAAATTCTGTGGTGGGGGAACTGTATTAGTTTTATTTTGTGGGGATCGTGTAGGTATAACATGACCTGCATTAGAAAATGTACGGATACACAATGGCGATTATTTCAGTATTTTTAGGAGGCAGTGTTGATTACTGTGGGTAAAATGACATAGATTTATTTAACACTGAAGAAACGTTTCAAAATGGAAGAGATTAAGTATAGTCTTCACTAACTCCTTCGCTACACGAGACCTCCCTTAATCTTAGTAAAAGGGTCAGCAATATCAAGAAAAGAATACGGAAGATGTTGTCGAGCTGAGGGCATTAACTGTCACTGGATCTGGGCCGACAACCGCCTCTTCTAATCTATATATAACTTTTACAGACGCAACACTACCTTCTTCCTAGTCAAGCGTAGGCCAAGGATCGTACTCCAGTCAGCTAAGAATGCTCCTCTGATACCTCTTCATTGCTCATTACATTCTGCATATGGCTGAATAGTTTTCTCTTATTCTATTAATTCATTCTATCTCAATACAATAGAAACATAAACATCGTAAAAGGGACAATTATTTTCTTCATAAGACAAGTGAAGATTCTTTAGTACGATATTTAGACTATCTATGTGGATATTAAAAAGACAAATAACACACCAGGAATAACTGATACCGTATCTGCGTAGGACACGGTAAATTTCTTTAGTACGTTGTTTACGAAAGGAAAAATTAAGGCGTAATATGCAAACCAAATCGATTGAAGAAGGGGTGCTAGAGAGAGAGAGAGAGAGAGAGAGAGAGAGAAAGGTAAATGGACACTGATCTTTCTTGTTTGATCGAAATAAAAATGAATAATGTTGAGAGATGGAAAGATGGGGAAATGTTGCGAAGGTTACGGTGTCAGGTGAGATTAAGAGTGACGTGTGTGTGTGTGTGTGTGTGTCTAAGTAAGGTGGTAAGAGAGAGTGAGAGAGCCGGTTCCTCTTCCTTACCGGCGAGAGATCCCGAGTTAGATAAATAATAGCGATACTAATTCACCATTTAACCAACTTCTCCCTCGCTCCGGCTGCAGGTTCCCGCGAAATACGACCAATACCGAACCAGCGAGTGGAAGGCGAGGCAGCTTATAAGAGCATCCCTCACGCCGTCGTGTCTACCGGCACCATAACTCCGCAACCACATCTGGAAATGGGACCGAAATTCTTGCCAGACGTGAGCACCTCGCCGGGGGGATCCTCACAAAGAACATCTCACGAACCTCCTCCTCCTTCGCTGCCCTGTAACTCAGGATGTCCGATTTTTTATTCCAGATGGAGAGATAACTTCACACTCAGGTCTGCATTAGCAATAAGCTTGGCATAAGTAGTCCTGACTCGGCCTTAACAGCTCTATCGGCCCTGCTGGTAGAGAGAGGCGCTCGACCCTGGGAAAACCCCCTTAATGCGTCTTCTCATTAGTAATATATTTTCTCGGAATGATAGTCGAGGTCGTATTTACAATTTTCCAACTATTTACGACGTCCATTAGAAAGTTATTGTGAAGTCGGGGCAGGTGAGAGTAGAAAAGGTCAAGACCGCGCTTCTGAGGTCAGGTCACGTCATCGAGTTGAGTGATGGCCCTATTTCTGGCCTGAGGGGTCAAGACTCCACAAAAGAAAATGCACATAAAACTGCAGTAAGGCAGGGCGGTGTTATTAATTGTCAGGGGGGGGGTGAGGTATTTCCAAGGGGTCGGTACAGTGACCTAAACACGCCCGCCTCAGCCTGACTAATTCCCGCCTCAATGTCCAGGACTCTCAGAGACGCAAATAATCTGTGGACTGCCCGGGCGCCCACCGTCTTGTGGTCTCCCGCCCGACTTGCTTGGAAATGACTGATAGCTCGCGAATGCCGGCGCTGCGCTCGTTCACGTCGCTTAGTTTTTGAAGCCGCTGTATAATCCCCAGGGAAAAGCTGATTACCTGGCCAGTATCGACAATAACGCCACGATTGAAGTGCAGCAGAGTGAAGGCGAGCGGTGGACGTGACAAGAGCGGCATCGCCTTGGTCGCATCGAAGGATTATCGTACCTCGGCCACGGCTGGGGTTTCGCTGTGCGTCGCGGCCGTTCATCAGTCAGCCAGTGACAGACTCTCATACACTTGTCCATTATACACGGCACAACCCAGCCCGCCCTCCGCGCCCTCACACACCCGCCACGCCCGACCACGGTACCAATTACACCACGCCTAGTGCCACATACACACCACTCGCACGCCCACACACCATGCCACCTCTACTGCAGCTTCCGTGCCTGCGTGTATGAGACCCTCCGCGCTAAAAACTCACAACATTCTACAGCTACTCCACATCTACTGTATTCAACATCCACATAAACTCCACAGTATCAATTACATCATGCATAGTGCCATTCACACCACTCTCACGCCAGCATCCCACACTGCCATCTCGCCTCTAGTGTGTTCTTCCACGCTACACACCCACATCCTTCTAAAGCTACTCCTCATCTAATCCATGCCCATACATACTCAACGCTACCAACTACACCACGCATACTGCCGCGTACAAACCAATCGCACAACCACACTCCACACCACCTCTACTACCGTTTCCCTTGTGTGCAATATCCCTTGCTAGGCATCCACACCACCTGAATTGCTGCTATTTATTAATACCCCATCCATACAAACTCCACATCCATACACACTCACTCTATACACGCTCCAAATCAATATCACATCCATTCACATTACACAACCATAATCTTCACCCCACTCAACGCCCAAATACACGCCACACGTACTCCATATACACCTCATGCCGAGTCCACGAGCCACATACACACTCCACACCCACCCAATACACACTCCACACTCATCCAATACACACTCCACACCCACCCAATACACACTCCACTCCCACGCCTCTTCTGCTTCTCCAAACCTCGTGTGATCCTCGGTCCATCTGCCAGGCCCGGTCATGCCACTAATTACACTGAAGCAACACCACCTCCATCCTCCACACCCGAACACACAGATCAGACCCCCATGCCAGGCCGCCCAGCTGGTTCACACGACCACCACGCCTTCCCACATGAGTCACACTTCATAACAGACACCCTCACCACACACTGGGGGGAGAGGGTTGGTGGGTGGATGGGCGGGTTTGCTAGAGTGGGTTGGTGGGTGGAGAGAAGGGAGTGGAGGATGAATGGGTGGGTGGATATTCGAGTTTGCTTGGATGGGTTGGTATGTGGATGAAAAGGAGTAGGGGTGGGTGGGTGGAAAGTGTTGTGGTGGAAAGTGGACAGGTAGCAGACGAGTGGGTGGGTAGTGGACCAACGAGTGGGTGGATGGGTGGAAAGGGTTACTTAAGTGGGTGGGTAGGTAGCGGTCGAGTAGATGGATGGCTGGGTGGAGGTTTGGACGGGCGGGTGGTTGAGTGGGTGGAGAGGGAGTGACCGCAGCGTAAGGTCACAACAGAACCAGGCCCCAGGTCAGGTTTACTAGTGAGTCAGATTTCAAGTGGATGGGTGACAATAATTGATAGGCAGCGTTGGGGTCTGACCTGTAGATTCACAAACCATCGGATCTGTGGACCACCAGTGTCGCTTTACAACATCACGGCTAAAATGAAGGGACTTGAGTGTGACATAGACAGCTCAACTATCACAGGCTAAGAAAGAGATCTACACGAAAATTTGGGTCTGTCTTCACAAACTCTATTAGGAATCAGTAACGTGTAAGACTGCCTGTATATATGTTTACCGAAATTCGCACTGCTACCACATACTTCGCAATTAAATCAAAATTATTTATGTAAAACACACACACACACACACACACGAACGGGTCTGTGATACGAGATGACTGTTATAAAGACATGTTTTTCCTCTAAACTGCTTAGGATCCATCTAAATACGACTTGCGGCCAGAACCAACATACCAG
This sequence comes from Birgus latro, assembly GCA_018397915.1. NCBI lineage: Eukaryota > Metazoa > Arthropoda > Malacostraca > Decapoda > Coenobitidae > Birgus > Birgus latro. The sequence goes on along the minus strand of JAGKTI010018947.1, from coordinate 9,171 downwards.
GTCTAGAAAGGGGGCTTGAATAGGGTGTCTTGATTTCAACGTGATGAATTGTCCATATGAAAGAATAATACCGTCACAGTGAAACAATGTTCAATATAAGAGAAAACACAATTTCAGTATGTGGTTATAACACTTCCACTCGACCGAGGACACAGTACCTCTTATTAAATGTGACCCGAAGAGAACCTGACGAAAACCTGTACCCCCTCTCCACCCAACCCAGTATCCCAGGTCAGGTTGGGAGGTGGTGGTGAGGGGATGGGGGCTAGGGTTGGGGGTCGGAGCTCCCTGACCGCCACACACCTCGCCTCGCGGTCCATCTTGCTAATGGTTTTCGATTACCAATACGAAGGAGCTCCAAGCCGGGTCGACCCCGTCACGGGATTCTTAATGCTCGTCCGAGGAGTGATAAAATAGAAGTAATCATTAACTTTCTCGCTCCTATGAATCTCTCTCAGGTGAATAAAATCGTCTGGCGTCACCTGGCATAGAAGACCAGAGCTGTTCTAATCATGGCATCATTAATGGTACAAGCATTAAAACTCAGACTCCTATGATTCTCGGTTGAATATAATCGTCTGGTATTAACTGGAAAACAATACTCGAGTTATTCTGGCCATGAGATGTTTAATGGTATCACTAATATCACTTCAATTTGCTTTGGGACTTGCTCAGATAAATATAATCGTCTACCGTTACTAGGAACAAAATACAGAGTTGTTCCGACCACGAGAGGTTAATGGAACGAGTATTAAGACTCAAGATCGTATGTTTAAACCTGAAATCAAGAAGTGGGAAGCTGGCTCCAACATTTTGACGATGATTTTTGAAGTACCTGACAACGAAGGAACGTATCGAGCCTTCCTATATGGTTGCTGCCTGTATTCTATAGTATGGGATGCAGACTGACCATACGTAATAACCATAGGCGTTCCAAAAATCCTCAAGAATTAGGGTTTGCACTCCACTTTGCGATTTAAGGTTTAGCCTCATATACTCTCAGATCAACACTGTATAATCACGAGTCGTTATCTGGAGTGGAGTACCTGAGTTATTCCCACCATGAGAGGGTTAAAGAGGGAGACAAATGGCAGAGGAATATCCCACGCGTGTCTCTCTGGCGCTATTGACACGAGTCTCGCTGTCTGAGTGGGTACCGGAGGGAGTAATGGCTGGGGGAAGGGGAATACTTGGCGACTGCTGGATAGGCTATAGATGCTGATGTATAATGGCAGTGGCGGTAGTGACGATGGTAATGGTGAATGGGGTTCGGGAAGTAGCAGTAGTGGTAATGTGGAGGTGATGGTGGTGGGGGAATGAAGGAGAGTTGGGCTGAAGAGGAAGAGCAGCGATAGACAGATAGATAGATAGAGAGATAGACAGACAGACAGACAGACAGACAGACAGAGAGAGAGATGGGAGGTGCACTTGATAGCACGTCACGATAATTATATAGCAGATAATTTATTCTTCATGAATCGGGAATGACGTATATTTTTTATCCCTTCGACGCCGAGAAACGATCACACACGACCGGAATCCCCAGGGGAGTCGCTCACCCGATATATACCGAGAGGGGGACGGGATGGGGGGGACAGGAACCCAGAGATATTTCCCAGACGAAGATGCATATGTAATGATGTGTAAACATTTGTGAGACTAACAGAGAGAGAGAGAGGAGTGCACTGAGGCCCCCCTGTCCCCCCCTCCCCAGAAGTCCCCCCCTGCCCTCCCCTCCCCCGAAGCCCCCTCCTCCCCAGACCTACCTGTTGATTTATACCAAAGAGTTAACGACCCGCTGCATATTTCAGTGTATACCCCCAGCCACCGCCGAGCGTGAAGTACTTGGGAAGATGAACGACCGCGCCTTGTCAGAAATACAAAGGTTTACCAGTCATAAAAGGAGTATTAATCCAGTATTCATGGCAGGGAGTGACGCGCGCTCCTTCCCTGAGCCACTTCCCACTCAACTCCTCACCCTTTCAACCCAACGACGAGGTAGTCTATTTCTCGCTGCTGCCAGACGATTTTACTCAGCTTAACCTTTTCAGCCTGATGTCGTATATATTATTCCTGCAATCCATGGACGAATCTACTGAACTTTTGGGTATTAGGATTCAGTTTCTATACATTGTTTTCCTTACCATCAGACGGTTTTATTCAGCAAAGGAAAGCTCCTGATGGTAAAAAAAAAAAAAAAAAGGTTAATGGGAGCTACAGTTAACCCCTCTAGCTCAAAACGTCTCTCCAAAGATGAATAAAATCGTCCTTAAGTAGCAATAAGAAAATGGCACATAGACGTCATCGGGTTGAAGGGGTGTGGCATCCAGACAGAGAAAGGATTTACCCAACTTTAATACACCCAGCCTGTTATTTCCGTGTTTTGGGGAGGTGAACCAGCCCATCTCGTCCCTCCTCAGGAACAACTCACAAACAAAACACGGAAAAGATTATCATCTTTTACTTGATTTTACGGTAACTACTCCAAACCTCTGCCGAAGCTCAGGGGAAATATTTACAAGTGTTCTTAAGCTTGAGTTGTGTTTAGGATTGTCTGTAAGTTTGCATGCATTTCTATAGCTACCAAACACTTCAGAATTTAAGTGAGAGAAAGAGAGAGAGAGAGAGAAGTAAAACAACCACCTGTAATAAAATAGGTAACTGATGTAACGTAAGAAAAACAGGACTGTGTTAATAAGTAACTGTTATGGAGACCAGTGGATGATAAAAACTGGTTAGGAACTTTTATAATCACGATCCCACAAGGTTTCGCGTGGCCGTGTACGAAAGCATGTGACACAGGTCGTTAAGCTGTGCAAATAAATCGTCATGCCATATTCCCAGCCCTATTATAACCGGAAATCCATAAATGATCGCTCTCCTCCCTGTACACGCTACCGGCTCCTCTTCCCAGAACTTTGGCATCGCTTTCTTTCATGTACAGAACAACAACACGTTAGCATGCGAATTCAATCGGAAAGTTTGTTATTCCCTTTCATACATCTAGCATGGCGAGATGGAATTCAGGTCTTCATAGGTCTTTTCTAAGCTACTCATTTCCACTTATCAAAGACTAAGGACTATCTACAACCACTACCCCCGCCCTTCAAGTCTTCGTGACAATCAATTTCTTTTAACATGCCAATTCATTCAGAAAAGTGTGTTCTTCATAATGGTGGCTTCAATACATCAAGGTTAAATTCACGTTCTCGCGTTTCCACGTACAAAGTACCTAAGACCTACATCCAAGCCTTCAAGACTACCTTTGATCTTTTCTGTCATTTCAGTCCATCAAAATTACACCCACGACTATGCCCAACTCTTTACGGCCCTTACCAATATGCAAGACTATTCTCAATCCCAAATGACGTACAGCATTAACCAGGGCTATTCCCAATCCCTCATGAGTCATAATAATATCCAAAACAATATTCAATCCCTAATGACTCATTACAGTACCCTCAATACCTGAAGACTCATAACAATATCCAAGAGTATACCCAATCCTTCATAGCCGTCTTTGTTATATGTAGCCAACTTTCCTTTCGTAATCAATGACTAAGCCTGTAACCAATCCATCATGACCACCTTTGTCATTCAAGGCCACCTGTGTCCTTCATAATCAATGCCTAAGACTATGGAATTCCTCAGTGCTAGCTTTGTTCTTCGTAGTTACCTCTGTCCCCCATAATCACAAATCCAGCACACCACCAGTCCAAACTCAGCCCCTATATACACCACCGGACCCACTCATTACCACCCATCCCTCACCCACAACTTTACCCAGTCCCTCACAATCATCACCACAGAGCTTCATGACTACCTGCGCTCCACATATCCACGACCTCACGACCAAAATCTACCCTCCCCACATCTCACCACGTCTCGTATTCTCGATGGCTTAGGAATCTGTCCATACACCTCTTTTTTAGAGATTTAGTCTTCACATTACACCTACTTAATCTCTTGTAAGCTACTAATACATTTTACATCTAGATGTTACTGATTTAACTCAGGACAATGAATCAGCTTACTAATCAAAGAAATAAACTGGTAAGGTAGATGTTTTAGAAAGCTTCCTACCCGCACGTGAATAGCGCCCCCATGACTCACCCCCACACATGTCATTACCACCCCTCCACCCCCACGCCTCCTCGCTTGACGCAACGGGTCACTGCCTGATCGTAACTCTGGCCGGGCGGGTCCTGATGGCACTGGGTCGCGGGTGGCGCTGGCAGTGGGAGGGCCGACCATTGTTTTATGGCACTCCTCAAGTTTGGCCGCCCCGACCCTCCTCCTCCACACCTCCTACTTCCCCCTTTCGCCTCCCCCTCCATCCTTTGTGGCCGATAAATATCACGGTCACTCTACGAACTGCCCCCCTTCCCGATGCCCCTGTCGCCGGCTGCCACCTCCCACTCTAAACACGAACTTTTGGAAGACGTAATTCTGTATGTCTGAACACCTAACCTATTCGTCATATTCTAGTCCTGCCTCACTGCCTATCCCTACCACTTCATACCATGCCTCCCTTCCTGATGCCTTCGTCACCACCTGCCACATATCTTTCCTACATGGCGCAAAAGTCCGAACACATAACCTGATCTTCATATTTCATTTCTGGCCAGACTTCCTCTACCAATTCGTACACTGTCTCCTTTCCCGATGCCCATGTCATTAGTTGCCACCTCCTTTCTAAACTCTACAAGACAATGTGATTTTATACTTGAAAGTCAGAACACACTTTAATCACCCTGTTCCCGTTCTTATGCCCTGCCTTCCACGTCCTCGTACCCTGCATGACTAAACATCAAGCATCGATCCAGCAGCGCATATTAAACACAACAACAACCACTACAGCGAGAGAAACACAGGCTCACCGCTGCCATGTCCCTCCTTTGTCGCAACTATATCTTGCTGACTGGGCACTACATAATGACGAGGTAAGAAACTTGGATTAGCTGAAATAAAAGCATCGAGTGTCGCAATGCTCATTCATGTCTAAAGTACAATAAAACTGACTCACATCTGCGTCCTGAATGTTCCCAGAATAACTAAATCCAACAGAGTATACGCTTCATCCAGGACAACACCTCACCCTGACTGACTGGATATCTATGGGACGACCCAACTGCCTCAACTAAATCCCAGCACAGTCACACACGAGTTACCGCCAACAGCTCGATAGATGGAAGAAAGATTGCTTATAAGTAAAACCAACGGAATACATGGCTCTTCCAACACCTCACCCTGACTGGATATCAACCTAAGGGCACACCGAACTGCCTCAACTAAATTCCGATACAGGCTCATACACATACAAACGTCCACTATGAGCCCGATGGATGTGAAGGAGAGTTGCTCAGGTGCCCAGACTAATTAAAGCCTACTAAGAATACACCTCATTCAGGGCAACACCGTACCCTGACAGGCTAAATATCTACAACTCCCTACACTACGTACAGACACATACAGCCAAAATCGAGGTTCCGCCGTAATCTTGGATGGATGTGGGGAAGGACAAATTTCACATCAAGAACACCCAATCATAAGAACACATCAAACATTAACGCACCTTGACTAACTATCCACAACTGCCTCGACTAGATCCCCCACACACAAACACACACGCTGGAGGGATGCGAGAGAGGGTTACTAATATGGCCAGAATAACTCAAACCTGAGGAGAATATACCTAACTTCCCTTCATCCTAACTGACTGAATAGCTATAACTGCCTCAACTAAATCTCGACACACACACACACACACACAGCCCCCCCACACACAGCCCCTTACCCCAACAACCCCCCCCCAACCCCCCCCCCCCACATACACGACCCCTTCCTCCTCCCTCCCACACACACGAGAGCCGAGGTGGATGGATGTGAGGGAGGGTTGCTTACAGGCCGTTACATCGCTCCAGCTGCGGCCGCTCACCCATCACGGGGCTGGCTCGTGAAAATGTCAAATCATAATGGCCAACTCACTCTGCCATAATTGCCCAGAAATCACTACACGCTTGGGATTTCGGGGAATGACTGGTGTGTGATGGATTTGAGGCTGTTAATTACCAATCAGGTCGAGCTCCGCCTCCTTCCTCTCTCTCTCTCTCTCTCTCTCTCTCTCTCTCTCTCTCTCTCTCTCACATGCTTCTATCTCTTCCCACTTTATTCCTAAAGCCGATTATACGATAAAAACAATGATGAATAGCAACAGAGAAATTCAGTAAAAAATATCTAATCAAAGACTGAATTAATAATGACTCCAAATAATTATGTTCAGCTTGTTAAGAGAATATAAACACACATTTCATCTATAACCCCGAACCTGACCTCTCTTCCTCCTACCTGACCACTCTAGAGCCAGGTCATACGGGGGGGGTGGGGGTCCGGGGGATGTCAGGGAGGGTCAGGGGTGAGGTGGTCGAGTCATACGTCATACGCTGTAATGAAGGGTTATTACATGACACAAAGTTACCGACGGTCTCATGGCTTTTTCGCTTTATGTGCGTTTCTCGACAACCATCCGTCTCACACTCGTTGTCTTCGCTTTTTTCGGGATCCAGTTCGTGTTGCTTTACATATAACTCTTCCCTGGAACTTTCTTCACCTCTTGTTGTTTTCCCTTATTTTTCTTCATCTCTTCCTTGTCTTCTTCTTCGCTTCCATATACCAATACAACAGCGTCTCTGATATTTTATTGTCCACTTCGTTCTGTTTTGTGTCTAAATCTTTTCTCAAGCCGTTTTATCTGGTGCTTTCCATTGTCTAGCATCTTTTATTCCTTCAGTGTCCCCTCCTTCGTTCCCATCCACCAAAATAGCTGTTTCTTTATTTCTAGGGGTCTGTGTCGCGCCTTCGTGTGTAACTATTTTTTTTTTTCCTTAAGCTGTTTCACCCGTTACTCTCCAATATCTACCTTCGCTTTCTTCCTCTCCTTTCCTCCATGCCACAGTTTCTAAAAATCAAAATAGCAATACCCTGTGAGTTTGACCTGTTTCATGACTTTCTCTACGAATACTTCTCTAATTCTTTCAACCACTTTTTCAGTTTCCATCTCTGAATCTGTCAATCCACCCTAGAAAATCGCCCTCACAATTTACTCTGTGCCCGTTTCTCAAGTTTCACATATTTCATTCTGTCAAACAAATTACTTCTTTGTTCCTTTCACTTCAATGCATTGTTTATTTTACCTTTCACTGAATTTTTTTCCTTTTGCATTCAGGCTTCCATACATCTCTCTCTTCATGAGTTTCTAGGCAGTTTCCTCCTCCTTCATTATATTCACCTGTGTTCATTTATTTTTTCTGTTTTACTGTGACACTCCAATCAGCAGGTAGGCTACGGGAAACTGTCTAAATTTCACATTACATTAATTCTCCAAAAGGAAAAAATATACTCCCAAACAGGAACTGTGTCACTGATGGAGGCTCCAAGTCGGGCCGAAAATGTTTACTCGTCACACAAGACACAATTTAAGTAGGAAAACAGCCTACATAGAGTCGAAAAGGGTAGAATTTTACAATCAACACAGTTTCGGAAACTAGCGCGTCCGTCAGATAGAAAGTGTTGTGTCCTCGAGATAAACACAATTCCAAGAACGCGTGTGTGTAATTCTTAGTTGGCTGTGACTTGGGCCTGGAATGCTAGGGCCGGGTTATGACAGGACTACTCGTAAACAAAGGTATTGAGCTTCGCGTGTGGAAGAGCGTGAATCAGAATCTAAAACACACACACACACACACACACACACACATCAAAACACACTGACACATACGTACAAAGGCACCTACACTGTTTCTCAAATACCGTACACACACCAACACATGTCATATTCTCTCACTCTCTCTTTCTTTTCGTTTTCCTGTGAAGTCTGTTTTATCACTGTACTCCTCACACAGGCACAAGGACACGTTTGCCGTGGCTCGTTTCATGGTCGGTGGCTGAGGTGACACTGGAGGGGGAAGTAAAGTATGGGATGAGCGTGCGGACACGAAATGAATCTCATCTACCTCGTATGTTATGTCTGTCATGTAAACGAATATTTTTTTTGTTTTCCTGAGGGACAAACGCATTTTCATTCTCTCTCTCTCTCTCTCTCTCTCTCGCCATTGAGTAAGTGCCAGCTTCCCCCTCCTTTTGCACCCCTCTACCTCACTTCCCCACGCTCCTTGCCTAGTATTTCCTCTCTTTTCTTCTCACTTCCCTCTTACCCCTCTTTCTCTCTCCTCTCCCCCTCCCAACCAAAACCACTCTTTCTCTCTCCCCTTACCCTACCACTCCTTCTTTTTTCCCTTTCTCTTTTTCCCTCGCTCCTCTTCCTCTCCTTTCTCCTCTTCCAACACCCCCTTTCCTCCTCTCTTCTCTTCTTATTCTCATCACTTTTCTTTGTACTTTTCTTTCTCTCGCTCACTATCTTAATTCGTTTCTCCTTCTCTTCTTGTCTACTACACCCTCACTTTCCTCCACTTGTGTTACACCTTTTCAAAACTACTTCCTCTCTCTCCCTCTCTTTCACATCTCTCCCTCCCCACCACTTCCTCTGTCTTCGTCTCCTCTTCCTCCTCCCTCCCTCCTCATCACTCTCTTCTCTCCCTGTCTTCCCCTTCCCCACCACTTCCTCTTCCCCCACCCCCTCCCCCCGTGCGGCCCCCCAAGCCTAAGCCACCTGTCATCTGGGTGCCACTGTCCAGAGGGCTTGGCACGCCACCTCCCCTTCCCCTCCTCACTCCCTCAGGTAGTCTCCCCCCTCCCCTCCCAACTCTCTCAGGTATTCTCCCCTCCTCCCTCTCCCTGCCAACTCCCCCTCTCCTCATCTCCCTCACCCAGGTATCTCACCCCCTCCATGTTCCCTTCCTTACTGTCTAATCCTTTTCCTTCCCCTAGTTGCCTCCCTTACCTTCATCCTGCCTTGTCTCTCCTCCCTCACCTGCCATCTCTCCCTCTCCCTGTCCTTCCCTCACCTTCTCCCTCTCCCCTCCCTTACCCTTCTAGCTGGCCTTATCCCTTTCTCCCTCAATCTTCACCCTTCCTCCTTGCCCTAGCTACATATTCTCCTTCCCCCCTTCCTCCTTACTGGCTTCCTCCCCCCTACTTCTCCTTTAATTCCTCTCATACTGTCTCTCTCGTCCTCGCTGTTGCCCTGCCTCGACTCGATCGTGTTTCTCTCTC
>JAGKTI010018946.1:0-17330 GCA_018397915.1 Birgus latro | reverse complement strand
AGAGAGAGAGAGAGAGAGAGAGAGAGAGAGAGAGAGAGAGAGAGAGAAATAATAATAATCCATACACTGAGGTTAACCTAGCTGGGGAGATTTCCCCTCCAGATTCCGCATAATCTCAACCACTTATGACTGTCAGCAAACCTAACCTTGAAAGACCCCAATACCTATCACAACCAAATTTCTAACCTAACTCAACCTGATCAACTGGTGAAGAAATGCCACCCAGCATCACACCAATTATGCCAGGAATTACTTTAAGTCATAAAAAAAATGTACAGTGAACCCATTTCTAAAATGAACGTTAGTCATCAACAACACCAAAGAAAAAAATTATATACAGGAACTGTCATAGACAACCAGATGAAGATATTCATAATTTCCACAATCACCACAAAACTTCTCTTGCAATTCTTTCCCCTTTGTGTTTCTTTACGATTCCACAGAGAGTGCCATTTTTGTCTAAATACCCTGACAGAGTAGTTTATCAGTCATTACTGATCAGGTACAAAGTGTAAAATGAATTAATGATGAAACTTTTACTGGGATTAAGTTTCAAATTATATTCATTTGACATCAAAACTGCAAAAATCATCAATATAATACTAAGGGCAAGATGATTAGTTTCAATGACACCAGTGATAGATACTATTGGGGACAATACGTCAATTTGGACCCCAAAGCTATTCATCTGCAAGTTGTTATGATATGCATTGGTTAAATAAGGATGGATTGAAGCTCAACTTGGTCTGTGGGAGAAATGTACAGAGCAAGTTTCACCTTTACATAAGTATCAATTGTTTACAATCGTGAAATACATGCAGCGATCCCTTGGTCATAGCAGTTTTCTTTAGCACTGCAAGATGAAAATCTGCACTCCTGTCATTATAGTGAACTTTTTGGCTTGGAAACATCGTTTTGTTCGTCCAAGCTGGTTTCTGTCGACAATGATAATGCAGTGTCTGGTTTCTGATGGCTCTGAGGGATTCAGAGATGAGGCCCTACTCGATGAGTTTATCTAAGGCAGTGGAGACCACTAACTCTCCAACCCCCCCCCCTTCCTCAAGCCCCTTCCGGGTCCCTACATGGTAGCATTTCTTCCTTCTTTGTGCGCTTATCATCATTTTCTAGTTACCTAACCATGCCTGTGTATCTGATTCTAGCCATGTCAGTACATGTCTATCTATCTACTGCTAGACACCTTAAACCCGTAAGGGGTGGCCACAAACAAATTGCCTCCATGTCACCTGGTCCCCCACCATTTCACTGCCCTGCTCCCAGCTCATCCCCCCCTCTCTCATATACTGTACCTCTCCACTCCATCACTCCATGTCATCCTTGGCCTCACCCTCCCTCCCCTTCCGTCCACCTCACCCACATACACTCTCCTCATCAGTCTCTCACTCTCCATCCTTTCTACATGGCCAAAACACCTCAATGTATTTCTCCTAAAGCTTTCTATCACATTCACATCCACACCACAACACTCCCTCACCTCCTCATTTCTCAGCCTCTCTCTCCTTGTAACTCCACATGCTCCTTTTAAATAATTCATTTCCATTGCTCTCACTTCCATACATTACAGTTAGTATCAAAATACTGTCATGCTGCAACTTTTATTTTTTTTACTTCCATGCTCACTTCTGTTTCTTATCACTGCTTTCAAAGAACCAGCAATCTTTCTTCTTTGTTGCACCCTTTCAAGCACTTCACCCTCCAAACTTCCATCCTTACTCATCGCATTACCCAAGTACTTACCCTAAGTGTATTCATATATTCCATTTCCTCATCATCCAACCTCACTGTACATTCAATGACTTCATTTCTCTCAAACACAGTAACTTTACTCTTCCCTGCATTCATCTTTAGATTCCATTTCTTATACACTCTTCCCAAAACTTATTCACCAAGCCTTCCAGTTCCACTTCGTCTTAACAATACAGTATGTATCATCTACAGACAACAGTACTGGTACAGCGAGTTTCCAAAAGTTGCCCTCTCTCATTAAAGCTGCACCAACATCCATTGCCCTACCTTGGATCTTTTATAACCCCATCCATAAACAGCCTGAACAACCACATAGACATGACACATCCCTGTTTAAATCCAACATTCAAATAGGAAAAGTCACTCGATGCACTGCAGCTTTAGCCCCCTCATACATACTCTTCACGGCTTCAACAACTTCCCATTTACTCCATACGCTCTTAATTTTTCCACATTCCACACTGTCACACACTTCCTCCAAATCCATGATGGCCGCATACAACTTCTTTCCCTTCTCCGGAAACTTGTCCACCGAAGACCTAAGAATGTATTATCTAGTCTATGCAACCTCTTCCTTCATAAAACCTCCTTGTCCTTCAACTAATCCCTAACTTGTCAATACGTATCCTACCATATAATTTTCCTATTACACTAAGACAAATGCCCCTTTGGTTACCACACACTTCTTTTTCCCCTTTTCCTTTGTACAGGGGAATAATTATACCAGACTTCCAATCCTCCAGGACCACCTTCCTCTCAGGCCAATCTGCACATCTTCCCTATCCATTCAGCTACTCTCTCTTCCCCCGTGCTTCAGCATTTCATCACACACTCCATCAATTCCTGCCTAGGGCTTTCCCCAAGTTGACTTTCTTCATTGCTTCCACTACTTCCATCATACTGGCTTCTTCCTCTCTCCTCACAGCTGGAGTAAAACCTTGATATAACGGATTTCAGTAGACCGGAATTTGCTTTAATCAGACTCAAGGAGCTACCGGACTAAATTCCTAAACTGTATATTGGAAAAAGTCTGATAAAGTCAGAAGCAGTCTGGACTACCTAACCACATCAGGTACATCCACCACAATAAGGTAAGTAAAAGACGTGTTTATCAGTGTACAGTGCAGTATTATTATATATACCTTATTATATCATTTGATTAATGTAGTAAAGTTATAACACAGTACACTACTGCAATGGTAGTCAAAACAGTTTAAATCCGTTCATGAAATCCGGACTAATGTCTAATGTATCGGAAAAAGACAAGGTTGGCAGGGGGAAGTCTGGATGTTGCTCTTAACAGAATTTTGCGTTTTTCGGAATGGTTTGGGCCCCAATTAGTCCATTATAGTGAGGTCTTACTGTACTTATCCTCGCATAACTTTCATTCTCTGTGTATTTATACAACAGGTCTTAACTGTCATAAAAAGGAAAAATTGTGCTTACACTTAAGGTGCCCAATATCAATAGGGATAAATTCCATAGGTTCTGAGCACTCATTATTATGCAATTCCATGACCAAATGTCACATAGGATGGAAGTTATGGAAGCAATGAAGAAAGTTAAAATAGGGAAAGCCCCAGGAAATGATGGAGTGTGTGGTGAAATGTTGAAGCATGTGGAAGAGACAGTAGCAGAATGGATGTGGAAGATGTGCAGATTGGCCTGGTTAGTCCCGGACGATTGGAAGTCAGGTATAATTATTGCCCTGTACAAAGGAAAAGGGGAAGAAGTGTATGGTAACCATAGCGGCATTTGTCTTCTTAGTGTAATAGGAAAAGTATATGGTAAGATACTTATTGACAGAATTATGGAAATAACAGAGGAACTAGTTGGAGCAGAACAGGGAGGTTTTAGGAAGGGAAGAGGTTGTGTAGATCATATAGTTTATTCATTCTTAGAGCTTTAGTGGAAAAGTTTCTAGAGAAGGGAAAGAAGTTGTATGAGGCCTTCATGGACTCTGAGAAAGCGTATGACAGGGTGGATAGACAAGGATTGTGGAAAGAATATATGAAGTAGATGGGAAGTTGTTGAAAGGCCGTGAAGAGTATGTATGAGGGTGCCATGGCTGCAGTGCATGTGGATAGTGTATGGAGTGAATTTATCTATCTGAAGGTTGGATTGAAACAAGGATGTGTCATGTCTCCATGGCTGTTCAATCTGTACATGGATGAGGTTATAAAATGGATACAAGGTAGAGCAGTGGATGTTGGAATGGCCCTTATGAGAGAGGGCAGTGTTTGGAATCTCCCTGTACTGTTGTATGCAGATGATACTGTAGTGTTAAGTGAAGACGAAGGGGAGCTGCAAGGCTTGGTGGATGAGTTTGGGAGAGTGTGTAAGAAACGGAATCTAAAGGTGAATGCAGGGAAGAGTAAAGTTATGGCCTTCGAGAGAGGTGATGTCAGTTAATGTACTGTGAGGCTGGATGGGGAGGAAATGGAAAATGTGAGTGTGTTTAAGTACTTGGGTAGTGTGATGAGTAAGGATGGAAGTTTAGAAGGCAAAGTGCTTAAAGTGTACAACAAGGAAGAAAGGTTGCTGGTTCCTTGAAAACAGTGATAAGAAACAGAGAAGTGAGCATGGAAGTGAAAAAGCTATCTATCTATCTATTGCCAGACGCCTTAATCCCGTATGGGGTGGCCACAAACAAATCGCCTCCATTTCATTGCCCTGCTCCCTGCTCACACCCCCCTCTCTCATATACTGTACCTCTCCACTCCATCCCTCCATCTTATCCTTGGCCCCCCTCCCCCCCCTCCATCTCACTCACATGCACTTTCCTCATCAGTCTCTCACTCTCCATCCTCTCCACATGGCCAAACCACCTTAACCACTTAACTGTGTGCCTTCACTTTCGTGACGCTTGGTGGCGATGGCTCGAGCCGTGGGCTGTCAGTTGGGTGCCTCTGTCTTCTCTTTAATTAGCAGGGGCCTTCAAAATATAAATATATATGAAAAAATGTAGGAGAGTCCTGAGTGCTATTTATATCACTCAGGACAGTTTGGGCCTATATTTTATAAAAAATAAGTCAGAGTGCGAATTGCCACCGGCTGGAAGTGACAGAACCGCCTCACACAACCCCGCGGTTTAGGGGTTAATGTGCTTCTCCTAACGCCTCCCATCACAACCACACCCACACCACAACGCTCCTTCACTTCCTCATTTGTCAGTCTGTCTCTTCATGTGACTCCACATGCTCCTCTCAAATAACTCATTTCCACTGCTCTCACTCTTGACTTCTGTCCCTCCAACAGGGTCCAAGCTTCACTTCCATACATTAGAATTGGTATCACAATACTGTCATGTAGCAGCTTCTTCACCTCCATGCTCACTTCCCTGTTTCTTATCACTACTTTCAAGGAACCAGCAACCTTTCTTCCCTGTTGCACCCTTTCAAGCACTTCACCCTCTAAACTTCGAACCTTACTCATCACACTACCAAAGTACTTAAATGCACTCACATTCTCCATATCCTCCCCATCCAATCTCACTGTACATTCACTGACCTCACTTCTCTCAAAGATCATCACTTTACTCTTCCGTACATTCACCTTTAGATTCCATTTCTTACACACTCCCAAACTCATCTACCAAGCCTAGCAGCCCCCCTTCAGCTTCACTTAACAACACAGTATCATCTGAAAATAATAGTACAGGGAGTTTCCAAACACTGCCCTCTCTCAATAGGGCTGCTTCAACATTCACTGTCCTACCTTGAAGCTCTTTTATAACCCCACCCTTATACAGACTGCACAACCATGAAGACATGACACATCCTTGTTTCAATCCAACCTTCAAATGAAAAAATTCACTCAGTTCACCAACCACACACACTGCAGCCTTAGCACCCTCATACATACTCTTCACGGCCTTCAACAACTTCCCATCTACTCCATATATTCTTAATACTTTCCACAATCCTTGTCTATCTACTCCGTCATATGCTTTCTGCAAATCCATGAAGGCTGCATGCAACTTCTTTCCCTTCTCTAGAGACTTTTCCACTAAAGATCTAAGAATGAATAATGGTATCCGATCTACACTACATGACTGTATTGTGACACGAACACTAACGTATGGAAATGAAGCTTGGACCTTGCTGGAGGGACAGAAGAGCGAGAGCAATGGAAATGAGTTATTTGAGAGGAGCATGTTAAGCCACATGGAGAGACAGACTGACAAATGAGGAAGTGAAGGAGCATTGTGGCATGGATGTGGCTGTGATAGGAAGCATTAGGAAAAATACACTAGGGTGGTTTGGCCATATGGAGAGGATGGAGAGCGAGAGAATGACGAGGAGAGTGTATGTGAGTGAGGTGGAGGGGGGGCGACATGGAGGCGATTTGTTTCTGGCCACTCCTTATGGCAGGGATGCACAACCGGCGGCCAGCGGGCCGCATGTGACCCTCAAGCAACCCTCTGGCGGCCCTTAGTAGGTAATAAAAGGTAAAAAATAATAAAAGGTAATAAATTGATAAATAGCAGTTCAGATAATAATTCAAAATGTGCCGTGGACCCAGAACTTGACAAGAGGTGAACGCGTCAGCCACCGTGTCTAGACATGAGTCACTCTAGTTTAGACGGGAGTCTGTGTGCCACACTGCCGAGTCAACGGCCTCACTGCCTGAGTACCGACAGTCGTTATTAGGAACTCTTTCAGAAAGGGTTGATTACTCTGGTTCACAATGGCTGCTAGTACTTCTACTGGAAAAAATGCAACTCGGAAAAGAAAACTAGAAGATGAACACAGAAAATTTCACGAAATATAGACAGACAAATATTTCTTTGTGGAAAACGGTGCAAACAGTATCATTTGTTTGATATGCCAGTGTAGTGTAGCTGTTTGTAAGGAATATAATTTGCAAAGGCATTACTTAACAAAGCACAAGTCTTATGAAAAAATCACAGGTGACCTAAAGAAGCAGAAAATAAAATCACTGATGCGAGGTTTTGATGTTCAGAAAAACATATTCAGTCAGAGAAATAAGGAGTCACAGGATAACAGAAGTGAGCTATGAAATTGCAAATCTGATGCCTAAAAATTCAAAAGCATTTTCTGAAGGTGATTTCATTAAAAAATGTATTGTTATTGCTGTTCAAAAACTTTCTCCAGATGTTGTGAAGAAGTATGAAAATATCAGTTTGAGTCGTACGACAGTGCACCGTAGAATTTGTGACTTGTCAGGTGCTATAGTAGACCAGCTGAAAGAAAAAGGCAAACAATTTGTGTACTTTTCCCTAGCAACTGACGAATCTACTGATGTAACATCTACAGCTCAGTTACTAGTGTTTGTACGTGGTGCAACAGACGACTTCTCTATGCATGAGGAACTTGTTGGCCTCAGTTCTTTGAAAGGGCAGACTACTGGAAGAGATTTATTGAGTGGACTACTAGAGCAGATTTCAGCAGTTGAATTAAATTTAGACAATTTAGCAGGCATATCAACTGACAGGGCTCCTGCAATGATTGGTAAGCAGAATGGTTTGGTTCAACTATTAATCGAGCACTTTGGAGAACGAAAAAATGAACTGAAACTGTTTCACTGCATAATACATCTACAGAATTTGTGTGGAAAAGAACTGAACTTCGAACATGTAATGAAAGTTGTAGTTTCCACAGTGCACTTTATTAAGTCACGATCAGCTTTGCATCATCGGCAGTTCAACCAATTTCTCGATGAGATTGAAGCAGAGTATGGCGATTTAGTATTTTTCACTGAAGTTAGATGGTTAAGCAGGGGAAATACACTGCAGAGATTCATCAGTCTTCTGGATGAAATAGTGATATTTCTTAATGAAAAGAATAAAGTAGTCCCAGAACTTGACGATGAGGATTGGCTCTGTGATCTGGCATTTCTTGTTGATCTCACGTCACTTAAATAACTTAAATCTTAGACTTCAAGGGAATAACCAACTTATTTCTCAGCTAGCAAACCATGTGACAGCCTTTGAACAAAAACTAAAGTTGGGTGAATTAGTACACTTCCCAAACTACCAACTAATGTGTGAGAAACAATGTTTGTAAGAAAAATGAACACTGCAACAACAGTAAGAAAACTCAAGGAGGTGTTTGACAGCAGATTTGGAAACCTCAAGAAAGAAAGGAATAACTTGATGTTCAGCAACCCTTTTTCTGTATCACCTTAAGACGTGGAAGTAGAAGCCCCAGTTAGAACTGATTGACCTCCAGAACAGTGACATTCTTCAAACAAAGTTTAAGGAAGGGGACTTACTCAATTTCTATAATTGTTTGCCCAAAGATTAATATCCTTATTTGAGAAACAAGGCTGCTATTTATGCAAGCTTATTTGGCTCTAATGTGAACAAACATTTAGTCTGCTAAGTCGAAACAAGTCAAACATTCGAAGAAGGCTGAGTGATGAAAGTTTGCACTCTGTTTTGCGACTGGCAACAACAAAGTTTCAACCCAACATAAAGAAGCTTGTCTATGAATCAGTGTCAAAAATCGCATTAAGAAGACTGTGTCATGCATGCCAGGTAAGGATTAATCATAGTTTTGTAATGTAATGGATTAAGTACTATATTTTTACCATTAAGCAACTAAAATTCCTACATATTTGTTTAAAATAAATCTTGCGGCCCTCAGTGAGTTTTAAGTTTGATCATGTGGCCCGGGGAGCCCAAAAGATTGTGCATCCCTCCCTTACGGGATTACGGCATCGGGCAATAGATAGATATATAGAAATGTCACATTCAGTTTCATACCAATTATGCATGATACCCAAGGGAATAATGTACTCCTAAAAGCTAGTAATTTTATCATTTCAGCCCATAGTCATCTTGACAATGAATTTATGATTTTGCCTTGATTTATTAAATTTTTGGTAAACATATGCTTTACTTAAAGCAGTATTAGTACCTTACTAAATCAGTTCTTCTTCCCAAGTTTCTTATATTTTTCTGACTATTTTTTGGGTGGTAAACATTTCTTGTTAAATCTGTTTTCCCTTGTTTTAAGCTGTTCTGCAATGACAACTCGATTCATCAGGATAATGGCTGAAGGGACTATCCTAACCTTGTTTAACTGTACCTAATAATCTAACCTAACCTAACCTCCTGTTGGGAAATGGGAAATACCTTGTTTAACTGTACCTAATAATCTAACCTAACCTAACCTCCTGTTGGGAAATGGGAAATGAAATAATTCTTAAAGATTCTTTCATTACACCTGAAAAAACAACTGTAGGTATGGCTTAAGGAATCTTGTGATAACAGAGGAAATTGTTCAGCAGCAAAGGGTTTACTGACCACCCTGAATATTGTCAGAAAAATACAGAAAACAAACTTGAGGATTATGAATTGAAGTGGTAAGGCCTTTCTATTGCTTACAGTGTAAAGTTAACATATTTATCCCTTCATTTCCATTAGAAATTGCCAATGTTTGAGCAATGGTCTCCTCACCCACAGTAAGTGCTTCATCTACCTTCATGACATTAACCTAACCTACACCCCAAACAATTAAGTCCAAATCAAAACAAATGCCAACTGTACTTTAACTATCAGCCTCATGTTACTGAAAAGACAGGCAGGACTGGGAGAGTGCAGTACTTTCAAAGCCCATGGCAAGTTGCCATGCAGCAACTTGCATGATGAGTGACTCAAATCATGCAGTTGTCAAAGGCTTTTCGTCTCATTAACTCTCCTCCTCTTACTGGCTCCCTTCAACCTTTGTCTCTTCGCCTCACTGTTGCATCTTTATCTCTTTTCTATCACTCCTTCAATAGTCACTGCTCCTCTGAACTGTCTGCTTGCATCCCTCCACCTCTACGACGGGCGCGTACCACCCGTCTAGCAACAAACTCTCATCCCTATTCTGTCCAACTCTCTAATGGAAAAGTTAACCATTAATCCCGGTCCTTCATTTATGCAACAGGTCAAGTCTGGAACTGTCTCCCTCTGTCCGTATTTCCTACTTCCTATGATCTCCAGTCTTTCAAACGCAGTGTGTCCAGGCATCTCGATATGATCGTATCTTGAAGTTTGGCTCTCTCTTGTATTTTTTTTCTTTCTTTGAAGGAATACTGTAGTTTGCAGGCTCCTAGCCTTTGGTTCCTTCTTCCTAGCATTAAAAAAAAAAAAAAGTTTCATTCTGGGGGCCATAAATTTTTAAGCTTAAATGTTACAGTAAAGGTACACGTTACTTGACCCAGCAGAAGGACCTTATCAATTTAATGCATATTCCTCCAGTTTTACCTGTATATCTGACTATTTTCAGGGTGGTAAATTACCTTTCTGCGCAGAAAGATTAGATTTCCCACTGTTTCTAACAGAATTTACAAGAAACGAAATTGAGGAATTACAAATAACAGAAAACAGTGTCTACTGATATATATATTAGGGGCACCAAGATATGCCCAGATATCAATGCTGACAGGAGTAATAGGGGCATCAAGTATGAAAAGCAGAATAATGGAAAAATACATCAAATACTTAAAACATGGATTAGAAAAAAGTAAAAATGACTTAATTAAAAGAAAAATACAAGAAAGTTTGAAGAATGGAAAAGACCAGTGGATATTTACAGTAAAAATATAGTTACATTAGAGAAATTGGTTTAGAAAATCAACCATAAAAAAATATTAGTATAAAATTAGCACACACACGCATAACACACACAACAACAACAACAAAAAAGGAAGTGCTGATGCTAAGGCAATACTCCTCACCTACGGTATCAACTTAACTGAACTGATCACATTCCTTAACCCGTGGATTGTGCAATTACCTCTTTTCTTTTTATCTCACCCCATGGTGTGCAAAAAATGAAGAAAAAGTTTTGCAAAAAATGAAGAAAAAGTTTTTTTTAAAGTTTTTGTTTGTTATAAACTTGAATATAAAAATCCAGGGCATCATCTGGTAAAAATAAAAAAAATCTCTCTGTTTTTGCATGGGGCCATGCATAAGTTTACTTCAGTGATTTAATGAAAAAAAAAAGTTTTTGTTTATTATAAACTTCAAGATAAACATCCAGAGCACCATCTAGTGAAAAGAAAAAAATCTCTTCCTCGTCGTCTTTGCGTTGTGCCATGTGTAAGTTGGCATAGGGGTGGAGTAGTTAGCGGTGATGCGTGGCCAGCACAGCCCGAGCTGTGGCTCACAACAAGACACTACCCAGCCTGAGCTGCGGCTCGCAATCCACGGGTAAAGCCATACCAATGATTGTTTGTCTTCCTCAACGTACTAAAAAGTGGTTTTCTGGATGCTAGGTTATTAGATCAGATTAAATTATTAGGTACAGTTAAGTTAGGATAGAATTAGTTAGATATTTATGTTAGGGCAATCCTTTCCACTGCTTCCACCATTACAGCTGACGAGTCAAATGACTTCACACAGCAGAACATAGCTAAAAACAATGGGAAAACAGACCACACAAAACATTTACCACCCCAGAAATAAGAAAAATATAACAATCAGGAAAAAGAACTGATTTGGTAAACTGCTTCTCCTGGTTCAAGTAAAACGTACCTTTAAAATGTTACATCTTTACTAATTTCCAACGCGTGTCTGAGAAGGAAAGGTGTTTGCACTGGATATCCAAATCAACTGGTTGTATTATGTGCCAAAACAAGAATACCCTAAAAATTACCAAACATAACAGGCAGCATTGTTCTGTATATCTACCATATTACCTACATGTGTACTAGGCTGTGTATTTGAGAGAACCATCTATGACCAAACCATCATGTGAGAAAATGCCTACAAATGCCTCGTCAAGACTGATATAAATTCCCTAATAAGCACTCACTGCATGTCATTCCATAATGAAAACCTGATGTGTCACTCCATAAACAGTAAAAAATAATTCATTTTAAAAATACTTTGTGTGCGGCAGGATTTACTTTCAATCCCAGGGTTCATCTTCCACAGCACCGATAAATTATTAAGGAACTTTTTAGCAACGAGATCACATATAACAATCCATTCAGCCGCATATCCCAAAAATACGAATATATCTCCCTCTCGACATCTTTTCAATATGTTTATATCCCAACCGACGTCAGCATGAACCTACCCTTTTCAATATGTTTATATCCCAATTGACGTCAGCATGAACCTACCCGATCAATACCCAAATACTGTTTGTCTTTCAACACCACTCTGGTTAAAATGCGATATAAACCTTCCTAGATATAAAATTCATGCATTCAAAAAACCTTACCAGCATAAGAAAACAAATTTAGCTACTCACGTGCAGGTGATGGGTGACGATTTAATAACAACACCGTCGATACACGCACACCCACCGGACCCTCACGGAGAAAGAGCCACACAGCCTCTGCAAAGAAGGGATCATTATAATAAATGTGTATGATATGGAAACTAATAAAAATGACGTTTGAAATATCATTTTATTACAAATCTGAAATATTCAGACCATAAGCTGTTATAAAAAAAACAAAGAATTACTGCATTTTGTCAGTATATAAAAATGCAGTTCACATAGCAGATGACTACTGTCTTTTTCTTTTTTACGTCAAGTAATCATATTGCTTTAAAAACAATATGCAGAATATTATATAACACTGACGTATTTACTTAGTGATAGTGTATATAAACATGAACCGTATGCGTTGATAAAGAAACCGCGTGTTTTAAGTTGGAGACACAAAAGAAAACCTGGAGGGTTTTTATCAAATGCAGGGGAGACTGGGGTGAGTTGAGCCCCCCCCCTTTTTTTTTCTTTTAGCAGTCCTTTATCTGAAGTATATGTTCAAGAAAGAGGGATCATATCATAACACATACTACAACTTGTCGTGGACCTGTGGTAATGATATCTTACACACAGCGTCAGCACAGACATCATGGAATGCCAGAAATACTGGGGGGGGGGTCAAATGGCTCACCTTACCCCATGTATAGCGTAAGATGATCCACGCTGTGGGACAAGTTGATTATCCATGCAGACGTATACAGGATAAGGGTATTGAACACATTTAAATCACAAAATATTTAACATAAAACCTTTTATTGCAATGTTTCGTATATAACAATTATTAATTGATGTGTATGTTCTATAGTATTAGCAAGATTTAAATCAGAGGAACTACTGTACTCAATAAGTTTAGTGTAACAGTAAACTGTAAGGCTAATATGCTTTACGTCTAAGTTCAGATTCCCCTTGCTTAGGTTACATTTGGCAAACATCAGCTGACCACTACATCGAGAAGATCCCCTAACAGTTTTTGGCCAGGGAAGTTTATAGATGTCATCTTTCGGGAAAGAAGCTTCATCGTTGGAATTTGGCAGAAAAAATGGAACCCCTCAGAATTCACACGACCAGGAACTTTCTGCAGGAAAATACCTTCGATCAGATTTTTTTTTTTTTTTTAATGCAAGGAAGAAGGAACCAAAGGCCTTGGGCCCGCAAACCGTTCCTTCCAAGAATAAACAAAAACAACACAAAAGAGAGCCAAATTCAAGATCCGTTCATTTCGAGATGCCTGGACACACTGCGTTTGAAAGACTGGAGATCATAGGAAGTAGGAAATACAGACAGAGGGAGACAGTTCCATAGCTGACCAGCTACATCCATTGCATCAATATGGGCTATGTAATGCACAATGCGTGATTTCTCAGCAAATTTAATAACGACAAAGTCACCTTCCATGATGTCCATGTCACCATTTGTTTCATCATCCGATTCCTCATCAAACTCAGCTTCTGATTCTGAACCAGAAGAACTGGTGGTTAAGTCCAGTGGCCTCTTTACCTGTTTCCCTCGTTTTTTGAACAGTATCTATTTTCACTCCAGGTCTAGTGTTGGCTGTTTTCATTTTCCTCTTTTCAACACTTGCAACAAGCTCATATTGGTTGGGGGTTGTGCGGCCTGATGATGATGATGATGATGATGAAAAGATTTGTCACACGAATGTGACACGGGCTCAGGGTGGAGAGCCCGTAAGAGTTAAAGTCGAAAGAAAACAACAAAGCTAGCTAAAGAGCTAAGCTTAAGAATTTTGAAAATAAGAAGAATAAGGTCCGAGGACACCGGCTGCCGCTAGATTAGCCATAACGGACTGGTGGATGGCTTCATACGGGATGTCAATGGGCGTGGCAGGGTCGAGGCTGGAGGTCGGCAGAGGAAGTGGAAGGGGGGGAGGAGAGGGTGGGAGACATGGAAAGTCTGTCTCCATCTCCTCGGCTGGAAGCCGTGATTTCTTCCCTTTCCTCTTCTTCTTCCTGGGTGCAGGAGGAGGCGACGGAGATGGCCCTTCGGTGGCTTGATGGTCTGGCTGCACTGCTACAGAAGGTGGAGATGGAAGAGGGAGCTCTTGCTCACACTCGGTGTTGATAGGTGGAGCTGGAGCAGCCTCAGACTCTGATGGAATGTCCCTGGGTGGAGCTGGAACATCCTCAGACTCTGTAGCAGTGTCCATGGGTGGAGCCGTGGTTGTGGTGGAGAGAGCAGTTGCCACGTTCAAGGGAGCGTCTAGCTGCAGCCTTTGCCGCGGTGTGGAGTGGGGTTTGGGAGGCTGTCGGTGTAGGGCGCGACGCTCCTGACGGGGGATTGCCTGTGCACCACGGGCAAAGCTCTGGGGGATGGCAAGGCGTGGCAGCCCATTCTCCTCAACAATCTGGGGAAGGAGAGTGAGCAGCGCAGCCTTGTCACCGCCACGGAATGCTTTAGCAGTCGCGATGCACATGGCGACGATAGTCTCTATCTCCCCAGTACATCGACGATCCCTGGGCCGACGCCGTCGGGTCGTGGGGCGCCGCCGTGCATGGACAGAGCCCTGCACAGCTGCACCCTCCGGTCCGGTGACGTCTTTAGCCTCAGGACCCTTCGGTGTATGGTGGAGACGAAAAACTACCGTCTCGCCCTCGCCTAACGAGCGCTCAAGGCGTTGTGAAGCGGTGGAAACGATCCCGAGGCGGTGCACGAATACATCGGCGCCGGTGTCCTGGCGCCGAATAAATCCGTACCCCGCCTTCACGTTGTACCACTTCACAATCCCTGTGATGGTCTCCGCTCGTGGCACCTGCTCACTGCCTGTAGAGGCCCCCCTCGACGGGTCGTAGGCCGAGACAGTAGAAGGCATGTTGTAGGAGCAGTGGGGGAGAGGTCTGAACGCCACGGCTGCCAGCGAGAGAAATCCTGTGCGGCCTTTCTTCCGACCTTGAGATTTTGTTGCCCTAGGGGCAAAAAAGGGATTAAAGAATCCCCCGAGCTAGACCTTACAGTGAGATCATATAGCCCCGCTAGGTAACAGGAGGGCGCTACCCCTCCCGGCACGGCAGTCCCGGGCGCGGCTCGAACTCGCTACCCCCTGGTCCCGAGCTTGATGCTCTACCTCTGAGCCACTGCGCCCCCTGTCCTAGGGGCAGCTTTTGGCAAGGGTGTTGCCTCAGGGCATCAGATAACAAGGTGTTGTACAGACCGGGATCCTAGTGTAATGGGGTCTATAAATGCCCGCGTTGCCAGTAGGCAAAGCGAGGATTTTCTGTTTGGCTTAGTGGTAAAGTGCGCGGATTTTGAGCGCGAGCCAGGTAAAGAGGCCTATGGACTTAACCACCAGGGTAGAAAAGTTACAAGAGGATGGAAAAAAGGCAGAATATAAAAGGGAAGTGGAGGAGCAATTGGGTAAATATAGATTGGAGCAGATGGGGGACGTGGAAGGTGTGTGCAAGGTATTCACAGAAGAAATTTGTGCAGCATGTGAGGTGGTATGTGGGGTGAAGAGAAGATGAAAGAGGGTTCAGGGAACAGCATGGTGGACTGAAGAGGTGAGAGAGGCTGTGGCACAAAAGAAGAAAGCATATAATGAGTGGATGAGGAACAGGGGCGTCAAAGCTGAGAGACGGACGAGAGAGTAATATGTAGTGAGGAGGAGCGAGGTGAAAAGATTAGTAAGAGAGAGTAAGAAGAGAGTGGATGAGGAATTTGGAAGGAATTTGAGTGCAAAGTGGAGGGAATGTAAGAAAATGTTCTGGAAGGAGGTAAAGAGAGCTAGTCAGGGTGCCAACGAAGGCAGTGGGGGGTGTGAAAGATAAAAATGGTAGATTACTAGTGGAGAAGGGAGAAAAAGTAAACAGATGGAGAGAACACTTTAATGAACTGTTGAACATAGAGAATGAAAGTAATGCAAGTATAAGTGGCTGGGGAATAGCAGGGAGAAGGAGGGTTGTGAGAAGAGAGGAAGAAATCACCAGGGTGGAAGTGGTGGAAGCAATGAAGAAAGTTAAAATGGGAAAAGCCCCAGGAATTCATGGAGTGTGTGGTGAAATGTTGAAGCATGGGGGAGAAATAGTAACAGAATGGATGTGGAAGGCGTGCAGATTGGCTTGGGAGGAGAGTAGAGTCCCAGAGGATTGGAAGTCAGGTATAATTATTCCTCTGTACAAAGGAAAAGGGGGAAAAGCACTGTGTGGTAATCATAGGGACATTTGCCTTCTCAGAGTAATAGGAAAAGTATATGGTAGGATACTTATTGACAGAGTTAGGGAAATTACAGAGGAATTAGTTGGAGAAGAACAGGGAGGTTTTAGGAAGGGAAGAGGTTGTGTAGACCAGATATTCATTCTTAGATCCTTAGTAGAAAAGTTTCTAGAGAAGGGCAAGAAGTTGTATGCGGACTTCATGGATCTGGAGAAAGCATATGACAGGGTGGATAGACAAGGTTTGTGGAAGGTATTAAGAATATATGGAGTGGATGGGAAGTTGATGAAGGCAGTGAAGAGTATGTATGAGGGTGCTAAGGCTGCAGTGCGAGTGGATGGCAAACTGAGTGAATCTTTCCATTTGAAGGTTGGATTGAAACAAGGATGTATCATGTCTCCATGGTTGTTCAATCTGTACATAGATGGGGTTATAAAAGAGATACAAGGTCGGGCAGTGGATGTTGGAGCGGCCCTAGTGAGAGAGGGCAGTGTGGAAACTCCCTGTACTGTTGTTTGCAGATGATACTGTGTTGTTGAGCGAAGACGAAGGGGAGCTGCAAGGCTTGGTAGATGAGTTTGGGAGAGGGTGTAAGAAACGGAATCTAAAGGTGAATGTAGGGAAGAGTAAAGTGATGGTCTTCGAGAGAAGTGAAGCCAGTGAATGTACAGTGAGATTGGATGGGAAGGATATGGAGAATGTGAGTGAATTTAAGTACTTGGGCAGTGTGATGAGTAAAGATGGAAGTCTGGAGGGTGAAGTGCTAGAAAGGGTGCAGCAGGGAAGGAAGGTTGCTGGTTCGTTGAAAGCAGTGATAAGAAACAGGGAGATGAGCATGGAAGTGAAAAAAGTTATGTCGTGCTGAAAATTTTAGCACTCATAGGAATCTGAAATATACCACCGCTTGAGCCACCAGTGTAAGGGAGAAAATTTCAGCGATGCCCTCAGAATGAAAATCCCACCGGTTTGACCACCAGTGTAGGGGTGCAAAATTTAAAGGTTCCCTTAAAAATGAATTTAATCTATCTAAGTATATCCCACCATTAACACCAGTGTAACGGTTGAACTTTGACTATATGAATTTAATTACTATTTACCGATTTCTGATTACTACCGAGGAAGGAATCCTAGAATTATTAAAGAAGACCTCGTTAATTGATTACC